>JAMQGT020011421.1:0-28700 GCA_024447675.2 Pterophyllum scalare | reverse complement strand
ATGTTATGTATTTACTTCGTTCAGTTACGTATTGTTACCATAAAAAACAGGTTACTGGATATTTAGAGGTGAGTATGTTAAAAAGAATTAAAGAAGACCATAGAAAGACAGATCATTTGGGGTTTCCTTTCTTTCTTTTTCTCAGGCTCATTAATTGTCCAAAAATATTAAAATATTTCTCACTGTTTTCTCACTGTTCTAATAAATCTTTTACCAGGAGCTTCTGGATATTATTTCATAGAGCACTCCATGTCCTGATCCTTCAGGTAAACCTTTTGTGTCCACTCTTTGCTCTTCAGTTGTACAGCACAATTTATACTGTAACTCCACCTTAGTAAAAGTCTTACATACAGTAATGACATATAAAATGAATAAATATGTAATCTGTTTTTCTTTTGTTGTGCAGTTTGATGAATTATGTTTGGCTTAATGAATTAAATTCAAATCCTTCCAGTACATTATTATATTTTCTTGGTATTAAAATAAATAAAAAATGTAAAAAACACCATTGTCGCCCAAGTACACAGTAAGACACACAGCTGCCCTGTGTTATATTACTTTACTAACAAGAACACAGCGATCCCCATCCTGCTGTTGTAAACACTCACTTGTACTTTAATCTGGGGCTGAAAATAGCCCTAACATGTGCCTTTTTTTTTTAACATTTGCTAGAAATTTCCAGCTGTTTAAGGACATTACTGAGGCTCTTTAAATATGAAAACAAATACCGGGGCTTGGGGTTGAAAGGCACAGGAGCGCAGGCAAGTCGGAAAATATGCGGCTGACTCAGTCGCAGTTTTTGATCTTTTTGGGTTTTTTAAAATTTATTTATAGATTTGTAAAATATTATCAGCTTTTGTCCTTTAAGCATCTTCAAGTTTATAATTGTACACACAGGATTGCTGAAGCAGAATATAATCACATATGCAGAGGTATACAGAAACAGTTATGTTTCTGTATACCTCTATTAATATGCTATATCAATTATCTGAAAAGGATTGCTGCCAATACAGTTAACACCATGCTTCCTATGGATGCAATGCTGGTAACCCAGCAAATGGATAAACAAATAAAGAGAATATTGAAGGAATAAATTGAAACAAATCAGACTGCCCACTGATTTTGTACTGCTCATGTGTGTATTGCAGCTGCTTCTTGAAAAAAATTTTGATAATTTTCAGCTTCCTGTCTTGAAAAACTGAAATGTAAGAGTGATTGCAGTCTGAAATGCCATAAATAGCAGGAGTGACGCACATACTCTGTCAAATGTCTGTTTCATGTGACAAGCAACTTAAACTGTTTTCCTGTTCAGAACATCAAATTACCGCATGAATGGATAAAAGAAAACAGAGCCCAGTACTTTCTCCCTTTGGGCTTTTTTGTAAACATTTCAATCCTCATTTAAAAACAAACAAACAAAAAAAAACCTTTTCATCCTCTTTATTTGGAGGTTACAGCACTGTCAACATTATGATATTTATATTTAGTATTAATGGACCAGGCAACCTTGCTAGACTTCAACGAGAATGACAGTGAAATAAGAACCTGTTCAACCTACAGCTAAACAAGTATTAAAGCACAAGTCCAGTGTTAATGTTCATGCTAAGTAAAAGGGTATATGTATTTTTAAAAATGTATAGGCCATATTTGAAATATCCAGTGTCAACATTATACACAACTCAAAAAATGAAGGGAACATTTGGGCAATCTTAAGTTTGATTTTTAGTGTGATTTTGAATTCAGGCCTCTAAGGTTCGATGACTGGGGCTTCTATTGACCAGCAAACTTCACAATATACAGCATATCAGGAAAGATTTTCAGGTTAAACTTGGATTATTTTTACTGAATGCTTTAACAAATTATTGGAAATGATGAACAGCAATGTGCTGTTTTTTGTGAATACAGCTAAATTCTGTAAATTCTGACGCATAATGCAGTATGAAGTGATGAAGTCCCAGATCAAATGGTGTTATTTTAAAGATACTGATCTACAGTATTTAGAGTAGCAGGAAGCTTGAAACAGGGTCATAAAATAACTATAATTGCAAATAAACACCTGACAGCAACATACAGTAGTTATTTATTTATTTATGGTTAAAAAAAAAGTTTCTGTGGATTAGCATAAGTAAGCCGTAAACTAACAGTTCTATGCTGGCAAATGTAGCTGCTGGTATTACTGTAATTTAAGAGGGAAATTGATTATGGTAGCATTTTACTGTTGTCGCTTGTAGAGGCGTGTGATGAATGATCATTGAGCTATGAGGCTACAGTTACTGCAGACAAAGGCAGGAGAGTGACTTTTTTACTTTACTTACCAAACTTTTAATTTACAAAGCTTAACATGGCAGATCTATTGTGCACTTGTGACCAGCAGCAACCCCTAATTAGTTAGTGGCAGCCCTTTATACCCTACTGCTGATGAGCCACGCTTTGCTCATAACATGCCAGCTGTGTTTCCATGCTTTCCAAAAGGAAATTAAGCTATGCAACAATTTTGCATATTATAGCCTATAATTAAAACTATCACCAGCACCATCTACAAATACTATATTTACATTAAAACCATATAAACCTACAAGCTCCAGATAAACACCTATGAACCCCAAGCAACTCTCCTACACAATCTTATCCCTTGTTTTTCACAGAAGTTTTAAATTGTGTTCAGACCCCAAGGGACACTTTTCCCCAAACATTCTGGAGAAAACAAAGGAGAAAGCAGGTTAGTGATTGCTACAACATAAATGCACTTGCAGTAAAATCAGCGCTCTTATTCACACACACACAGAATGCACAAATATATTTACAAATACATGCACACTTTTCCCTAACTGCATAAGAATCAGTTACGTTTGTGGTTCAGATTGTCTCTTTATCTTACAACATCTATTCACAACAAACTGCCCAAGTCTCTGGAAGACAGTCACACAAATCATTAAAATGTTCAATTAATTAATAGTTAATAGTTAAAAAAGAATTTTTATGTATAAATTTAAGCCTGCAAAGTGCAAATATATCTCCTAAAGTGCAGAGCGCTAACTAAAGCACATATGTGCCCAGAAAAGTGTCTGTTATTACCTAAAACAAAATACAGTTTATTCCAAACCAGTAATGGAACACTTCTTTGTTCCAAAGTGTATCTAATGTTTCCAATTATACACCACTGCATAGTCCCTGATGTACCCCAACCACCCCATCCTTCATGTCCAAATATCAAACCGAAATATCAAACAGAAATGCATCATAAGCGAGAAAATAGTCATAAACAGCATCAAATGTGCAAAAAATGACAAAATTCTGCATTGCAATTGTAAATGAAAAATGAAGCAAAAAGTGCTCTATCAACATGTACATATAGTAAAAATGCAATATTTCCATCTAAGCTAGAGAGCTTAGATGGAAATATTGCATTGTAGTAACAGGAAATGCACTGCAAATTCTCCCAAAACTACAGTACTTAAGTAATTGTATTTATTTACATTCCACCACTGCAGGAACAGAGCTGTAGAAAACAGGATTAAAAGTTTCTCACGCTGCCCAGTGACAGTGTTATGTGAAACAAGACAGCCTTGCAACCTCTTACAGTCACAGGTCAGCTCCACTCAACCCAATTTTAAAGGTGAAGGAAGGCTGGAACATGCAGTCCCATTTCTTAAAGCTCTGCAGTGAGTCCCAAAGCTTGGGCCAAAGCAGCTGTTTAAGTGGGGTTTCCATAAAAGTGGACAGCTAGAGCACATCGGTCAGAATGATGCTGCATAACACACCAATGAGTTGTGTCACTGTAATGCACCACAATTCCTTTCAGTGAATCAATTCACTGTGCAAATGGAAAACACTAACAGCCACTAACCTTTCTCAACTGCCCCTTAATTGCAGGCAGTTTATATGGTCAAACATAATTAGCTGAAAGAGCATGGAGATGCTGACACAACTGGCTGCAAGTTTATTCCCACACTTTGCAGACCATTTATTGCCACTTTTATTGAAGTCATTTTGAAGGGAGAAAATTAGTGTTTTGACACTTTTGAGTTTCCCTTAGAACAGTGCACAGTGCCAGCAGGATGCAGATGATGAACATGCTCCTTTTCTACATTGGTGGCAGTTTTTATTCCAGAGATATTTAAATGCAAGACTGTATGCTCTGAATCCAATCAGTGGTGTCAGTGATTTTTTTTTTTATAAAAGGTCTTCGCCTCCAGGTGAAATACAATCATACAGCAATAAAAATTCAAATGAGTACTTTATATGAATTGGGTCTCCACACTTCAGCAATATGTATGGAGATGTCACGAATCACTTAGATAAGCAAAGAACTGGTGTTTTTTCCCACAGCCTCAGAGTATATCTGTATCACAACAAATACAAATTGGATTTCATGCCTAAATCTTCTCAAATCCATAGAAAACAGTGATGCTTAAATTGATTAAATGTGCACCAGATAAGGGAATTTAAAGCTTACAATAATGGAAAATAGAGGATTTCTTGTTATTTGACCTTTAATTTAATTATTTGAACTTTGTTTTAATGCCATGTCTCCCTTCTCTTCACCATCTACTTGCTCCCCCTTGGTCAGATCATCTGCCACCATGGTCTCTGCTTCCATTCCTATGCTGATGATACACAACTCTATCTCAGCACCAAACCCTCCTGCCAGTTCCCCCCACACAATCACTTGTCAACTGTTTGCATGAAATCAAAACCTGGATGTCATTTAATCTACTCAACAGTAATAAAAAAGTGGTCTTGGTTGTGGCCTACAAAGCCCTATTCCGGAAGTTTGTAAATCTACTCTTTGACATAGATGGTTCTTGCATCTCACCATCACAAGAAGTTCACAACCTGGGTGTCGTTCTAGTCTCATCACTTTCATTCCAGACTCATATCAAATCTGTCCAAAAAAACCCCAGCCTTTTTCTACATAATGAACATCTCTAGACTTCAGCCTTTAGTCATTGTATCTGTAGCAGAGACCCTCATCCATGCCTGTGTTACCATCCAGCTAGACTGCTGTAATGGGGTCCTATTTGGGATCTTCAGCAAAGCCCTGGACATGCTCAAGTATGTCTAGAACTCAGCTGCCAGACTTTTAGATGCACTAAGCTCTGGCAACATATCACCCCCACCCTTTGTTTTTGCTTATTTACTTTTGCTTATTTACACGCTTTGCAGACCGTCCTTGGGTTTCTTGAAAGGCACTATATAAATCTAAGTTATTATTATTAGTGGTAGTAAAAGTGCTGGTTTCTGCGGAGATGGTGATTTTGTCCACGCTGGAATATCACTCTTAAACACAGTGGTACTGTTGTAACTGCTGGGGAAACATAATGTTATGTTTCTTTGAATTGTTACATCCTTAGTCAGTTAATGAAATGGAATATTTTGTGTGGCTTTGGTGCATAGACCCATACTGCATACAGTATGTAAAAACTGTACATAAAAAATATATATAGAGACTAGGTCTATGCTATAGCATATTGTCTGTGATAATACCAGTATACATTTTTCTGTGATATAAAAATGTCATATTGTGATATCATTGCCATAGCAACGCCATGCATTTAGAAAAGCAAGCTGGGAGCAAGAGCCACTTATCAGTCATCTGACAAGTCAGTATTTTTTTTATAAAAAAAACTAGCTACAACCTCAAACAAAGCACAGTACTCTGAAAAATATAATTGTTCCCACTAAAGGTGGAAACAACAAACTTGTTTTACCATTTGAAGCAAAACATATCATCGAGTACTACCAGATTAAGAAGGAGATATTAGCAGCATGTAATGCCCAAAAGCAAACAAATGGCTCCACCGAAGCACTCACTGGTTGTTCTCCAAATGACAGGAAAAGTGGATGGAAATTACTGATGGTAGAGCGGGACCGCTAAGCAGCTGGTAAAAAGCCTGACGCAAGATAAAATATTCCAGGTAGGAAATAAACTTCAGAATATTCAGTTTTGTTGTGTGGCAATATTGTGCAGCTCCTGACAAGTTGCAAGGTTAAAAGGTTAAGTTGCTTTATTTATTGATAAAATAAAGTGTTAAGCAGTTATGTTACACTTAATTTTGAGACTTTATTGCTCACCTCTAATAGAAACTTAGGTCAGCACAGAAATGCGTTAAGCCTGCATTTTTTTTCAGTCAACAGAGGGTGACTGTTCTGTATGTACCCCCCCTCAAATAAATAAATAAATAAAAATTAAAAATGTAGTTCTCATGGATCTGACTGTTTGGACATTTGAGTTTCAGTTGCTAGTTTCAAGAACTACTACAACATTATGTTAATTTGTAAATTATTATGCCATGTGGATTATAATATACATCAGCTAACTGTGGTTATGGCTAGCGGTGAGTCTGTGTGGCAGGAATAGCTCTACTTGGACTCATGTTTATCTCTCCTCATGAATAGAATAATCTCTCATGAGATGCTATGCTGAGGGAAACAGAGGGCTCTTAAACACCTAAATCCACCATTAGATTTTCATCCAGTTGGTTTGTCATGTTGCTGAGAATTAGCCAAAATTGTAAAAATGTGGGAGAGAAGCTAAAATAATGAGCTGAAATATTTCTTAATAATTTGTCATCCTCAGGCTAACTCCAGAGGGGATTTTTTTTGTAGCCTATATGTAAAACATTCACTATAGATGCCTCCATTCTTCAGCAAGAGTAAAAAAATATTGCTTATGTAGACAGGGGAAGACCTATGCATGATGATTTGAAGCAGTACTGATACTCACACAGCATGTCTAACAGCTACAGATGGGGAAACTGTTAAGTTTAGGTCCAAAGTGAACTATAGTGATCTTAAAACAAACTTAAAATAGCCAAAGCTGTGGGGAAACTCAGACCAGGGGGAGGAGGGATTAGGAAAAACACTCGACTGTGTCAGGAACTAAGCAATGGAAAACCGGCCAGCCACTTGGGGAAAACCAGTTAGTGCTCTGCACTGTTTCTGTGCTTTCCCATCCGTCTGTATGTGGTGAGCTATCCCTCGTTTCCCAAGCTTGTTTGAAGTCATTTGAAATCTCGCCCCACATCTCTCGGTGTCCTTGCACCCCAAATCAGCCATCTGAGCCATCTCTGTCCTCTGAAAATTTGCAGGAACACATCAAGGCTAAGGTTGAAGACTATTACCTCCTAACATTTGACCCCATGTCACAAGCTAATCCCTTCCCCACTGCTTTCTCATCTCCCTCGGGGTGGTTGTCAGTTATTTTTTTATTTAACTTTGAGCTCGCTTTGATTGGAACAGTTGTTCAGAGATATAAATAGCCTAATATAAATGGGCAGTGTGTGCGTAGGCCATTGGAAGCATTGTCTATATATCTGGTGAGTCAGTGCACATTGAAAATGTTCAGTTAAGTGAGCAGTCAATTTATACACTCAGATGGATTTTGATGGGGAATATGTAAATGTGACTATTTTTAGATTTATTATCATGTTTTTTTCCCCATTGTTGTGGTGTTTCCCCTGAATTTCATGAAGTCCAGAATACTAAATGTGTGCAATTTACTCCACAACAATCCATCAACTTACCTGGGAAACATCCATTCATCCATGTTTGTAATAATATGTTTGCTCAGGTGCAAATAAGCAGTGTAGCATCTTTTTAAAGATGTAAAGCATTGCCTTTTGTGAATGAAAGCTGGTCACTTCTGCTGTGTGAATGTCATCCAGTGGACTTTGTTGAGCTATTCATAGCAGCACTATGGTCTGAATATAGCTTTGCTTGCCAGTTTGGTCGTCTAGGTCAGCATTTGTGAAGCCTCAATTACAGAAACTGGAGCATGCCGCTAATGCAGTTACATGCACAGGTCAAATTTAGGCTGTCTCATGAGACAAAAAGTGGTTTGGTTTACAATGTGGAAGACAGTTGGTAGCCACAGAAAATGGCTGATGATTCATTCGGGTATAATAAGCTCAGATATGCAGTACAACTTACAAAATGATTAGAATGGAAAGGATATGATACAGTACCAGTCAAAAGTTTGAACACATACCCATTCATATGAATGTGTGTACTTCATACAACAATATCTATGCAAAAAAGTTGGGACACATTGTAAAATGTGCCTGAATATCTAGGAACTGAGGAGACCAGTCCCATTCTTGCCTGATACAGTTTATGTATTTCCCCCATGTTCCCTTGTACCTTGTCTAGCCTTCTTCTCTGTGTTAGGTGCTCCCATTATGTTATTTCCTGTTTTATTTTTGTAGCCCTTGTCTTGTCTGTTAGTATTGAGTTTTAGTTTCCCCAGGCTCATTGTAATTGTTTGCATTTGAATGTGTTCCCTGCAGCTGTGTTCAGCTTCCCTGAGTGTCTCTGTATTTGTACCGTCAGTTCGATTCTGCTCGTCAAATCATACTGTTTACTGTGGTTTCTTTTGTTCCCCATGGTTTCAAGTTCCTGGTATTTTCCCTAGTATTTTCTTCCACTTATTCATTGACTTATGTTGTTGTCTTGTGGACTACTACTACACCTGCATTAAAGGTTTATCTTTATTTTGATCCCTGCCTGCTTGCGAGTCTGCTTTGTCCTCATTCATCATTAACTATGACAGCATTTGGGATCCTCTACCCATCTTTACTTCTCTGAGAAACCCTGCCTCTCTTTTTTTTGTACCACTCACTTTTCCAGCCTTTTGTTGCCCCAACCCAACATTTCTGAGGCATGTTGCTGCTGCCAAATTCAAAGCTAATATGAGCTAATATTTTTATGACATACTAAAAAGTCTCAGTTTAAACATTTGATGTTTTTTTATGTGCTATTGTGAGTAAAATATGGGTTTATGAGATTTGTAAATAATTTCATTCTGTTTTTATTTACATTCACAATTTGCCAAATTTTTTGGAATTGGGGGTGTAAATAAATTATGCAGGTATGTGGTGCTTAAAATGTTTTATTTCTACTTGTGTTAAGTAGCATAAAATCACATCTTGGCATTAACAGACACAGTTTTTTCCTGATCTTTCGTTTTCCAGTCATTTTATAACAGTTTATCATAATTAGGACTCAGTGAGATGACATCATAATTTCATGATCAGATGTGTTTAACATGAATGAATAACATGCAGTATAAATTAAAAAAGTGTAGGGTGAAGGTTTAAAAGAATCACTTAGAAAAATGTGACTTCTTCACATAACAGTATCTCATAATTTTGAAATTAAATAATTTTTAAATTAAAATTTTCAGTACGATTCATCATTTGTTCTTGTTCTAGTAACTAGGCACCATTTTAAAAAGAAATTAACAGCTCTGCACCAACAATAAAACAGACAAACTTTGAACATACACTCACACCATGTCCCAAGCACAGACCTAAGCATGTAACATACTTAGAGCTCTAGACTAAACTAAAATGTATTTTGCATACATATGAACTCATAACTGCAACTGAAGTGTACATTCATGTTAAGACATTCACGGTCACGTAATGAATTTATTGCCCTGAAAAGTGATTGTCACGCTGGCCCAGTAAGTGGGACAATACAGCGTAATTAGATTGAAATCTTCAGGGAACTCTCTTGGTTAGTCTTGCTTGGCTCTTTGGGGTTCTGGTAGGACAGCTCTCACAAATACAACAATGAGGATCACTCCTGGAAGGACAAAAATCAGAGATATTCATCTATATTATATTAACATCACTGTATTATTGCTTAATTAAATGCAACCCCAAGGCCCCTGCAACAAAGATGATTAAATACTACTGTTGTAAATGCAATAAGGGAGCTTACACTGCATTTCCACATATTTTAAAATTGATTTTAATAGCAGTCAAACTACTTTTGTCCTGCTTACCCTATGACAGCAAAGGTGCCAAGGAGGATGCCGACTGCAGACTGAATAGTTGGCATGCCCTCCAGCTGTTTGGCAGCCATTTTGCAGTTTCCTCTGACATTGCAGGGACACACTGTCACTAACAGGATAAATGGGAAATATACAATTCACAAATCAGGGATTTTAAACAAAGCAAACCAGAAAACCTGTCAGAGAAAAAAAAAAGTCAAGAAAATATTTAAATAATTTATGCTCAGGACTGATGTGTGGTTTGTGATTTCTTGAGAAAATGGAAGTTATAAAAGAAAGGTTTCACTATCACTAAAAGTAATGAATTACAGCCAATGTTCTAACCAGTGGACTTAGATAGGTTAAAGAATAGTTGGGATAGGCTCCAGCCCCCCTGCAACCCTGAAAAGGAGAAGTGGAAGAAAATACATGGATAGAAGGATGGATGAATGGATGGACGGATGCCCCCTTAAAAAAATGTTTTTCTTCTTGTACAGTCATATTTTGTGTGAAAATTAAAGTTTTCACAGGACTCTGTTCAGTTGTTACCTTCCTTCTACTTAAGACTTAAGAACTTCCTCTGTTGTCACCAGATTGTTGCCCTTACTGTGGTAGGGTTGTTTGGCTCCCATGTTTCATGGTTACTTTTGTTAATTTGGATTTCTGCTTCCTTTTGTGTAGCCACAGTCCTGAGATTCCCAGAGAGAGAGATCCTGTAATGAAACTTCATACAGAGAAATCTGTGGATATTCTGCCTGCCTCTCCACCAGCTTAACTCTGAAATAACTGCCTTCCATAAATCCCTGTTTACCTGCAAGCCAGCAATAAACCTATTGAACTTTTACCTTTGTATTTGAGTCCAAGTCTGAGTCTGAGCTCTTGGGCTTTTTTTTTGCAGTTTCTCTTGATCATCGCATCTGACCTTGGGGGGAATTTGCTGGGACATCCATTCCTAGGAAAACTGTAGCATTGTGTTAACACAAAGCTAACTGCTCCAGACCAGGAAACTGCCCAAATCTTCTGCTCTTAAAGACGTGCTCACATATGATGATGATCAGTTAATGGGGTGTATTTGTTTAGCAGCACTAGGGAGCTGTACTTTTCACAGAACTGCAATGCATTATGTGAAAATTTTATTTTTCATGTGACTGTATTTTTTCCTAACCAGTGCACAAGATGTTATTATGGGAGATTTTGTGTTATGAGATTTGAGCATGATTATATTAGGCAGAACACAATCTTAAGAGAGCTGTGTAATCACGAGCCTGGAAAAATCATTTGTAAAGCGTCACTGCATCATTAATAAACAAGAGCAGCACTAGGACAAGCTGGCACACAGGGGTTGATCTCTATTGATTGTTCCAGCACTCTTGTTCCTGAACCTCTATGTACTCGCTTTAGCCTATCAGCAGAGGTGTCAGCATTACCTGGCAAGTTTATGAAGGTACTCCTAGGAGGAGAGCTGCTGTCAGAAATGGTGAAGGGCACGGTGTAGACATCAGGGGGCAGATATGGGATGTTCAAGGACAGGTTGGTGTGAGTATCTGAAGGACACAGCACTTGTTAATGAGTGCAGAAAAATTAGAGAATTGCACACTAGACAGCAAGTTTTTTCTTGCCGCTGTTTGATGGATCACATTTATTACATTTATAGTCTGTATGATAACACAATAGTAAGTGTGTGAACATGGTACATGCAAGCTGTGAAAAGATGCTAAATTAACCTTTATTTTTGTTGCACCCCACAACAGCAACAGCAGTCAACAAATTGCATACCACTATTTTACAAGTTCTACTATCAAAAGAAGAAAACTCATGCAAAACTACATCCATACAACTGTATGAATGCAGAACATGCAGAAAAAGCCCGATGAAGCTCTTTATGGAGTGTTCTGGAGCCTGTGTCTCTATCTTATCTCTGTAAATCAGTCTAAAACACAAGCCTGGCTGCATGACGCACGAAACTCTGTCCTGTAAGGAGAAGAATATTATCAAGCTGTTTGAACTCTTATCTGATAGTCTTAAAATGTCCAGTTGCACCTCACCTCCATCCCCCTTCATGTTCCATTTATCAGGGAGGAAAACATGACCTGTGCAGCACTTCTGCAGAGGCTGTTAATGTTAATCTATTTATCCTCTATCTGCACTATTTACCCTCTGACGTGACATTTTATAAGTTGGATGTGTGACCAACCCCCTACCTACCTATTCTGAAAGCTTGTGATGCCAAAAAGCATTTCCCCTTACAGCTGTGAACAGCCGTTAAGAGTGTATGAAAATGGAGCACAAACATGCTATTTCATTAACTGAATGTCTCCGTTGAAAGAACTGTCACTCAAGTCCCTAAAAGACTTGAGATGAATGGCCGTAATAAACATGCACACACAAATCTGCTCCTTTATTCATTGAAGATTGAGGTTATATCGTAAAAAACTGACAACTTTGCTGCAAAAATCATACTGCCACAAATACACATTTATTGGTAAAACCATTACTGACTATGACCAGGTGCAAAGCATTCTGGGAAATTCCTATTTTAGCCTCCATTAGTTGGCAGGAAACCAGTGGTGACGTGAAAGAAATTACCGAGAAGATATAATTACAGCTGGGCTCAATCAATACCAACAGGAACAGGGGAGTGAAAAAGATGAAAAAAAAACTGAGAGGGAAGCGGTTGAGCTGTGTGAATGACTTAATGACAGACGTCATTGCAGTCAATAGTTTTTATTCAGTGAGCACAACACAAGCAGTTAGAACTGCACAAAAGGATAATTATATTATACCTACCATCTCAGATAGCACTGGAGAAGTTTTTCAGGAATAAAACAGATCAGCGCATTTTGTACATCTTTAGACTAAGCCTTCTTATGATGGCAATTCACTGATTTTAATTGATGCAAAAATAATGCAAAACACTTGGCACACTGTGGAAAACTCAATGTCCACTGGCTGTATTTAAAATTAGATTTATCTCCAAGTTCCATTTGGCTGGAAGGCAAAACCTGTCTTTTCCAACAAATTAACTTGCTTACTCTCTAGATTAATCAGAGTAGATTATCAGTTTACATAGAGAGGAAGACACACCATTCACCCACACCTTTCCAAACTGCCTGATAACATCTAATTTTTCCATGTTAAAGAACTCAGGTCACAGCAGCTTCGGCCCCTGTTGTTCATGCTTACCAGATAGACCTTTTTCACAGCTGATAATCTGATTTGTCATTTTAGGTAAAGCTTGTATCCTGATGATGCATTCCACTTAATGTAGATTCTGCTTAGTTATGATTTGGGGGTAAATTGGGCTATTTGTTACACCCACTCTGGCTCACTTTGAGACTATGTTGGCAATCAAAATCCCCTTATTTCATCTTACTGGGAAAAAAATAACAGGAACACTTTCCAGTCCAAGTTAATTAGAAAGAAACAATTAGAATTTTTTTTTTAGTATCACTGACTACATATACTTTATGAAATCAATGTAGATAAGTAGCCTAGGGGAGCTTCTTCTAGCAGCAGTGCTAGGAGTGCCTCTCCTGTCTTTTCACTGTGAATCACATTGTATGCTGTGGGTTGACGGGGTTCACCTGGTCTGTGTTCACCTCACCATTAATAGGTGTTAGCTTCCAGTTACGTCGAACTGTGGCATCACTGCGGAGGGAGAAATTAAGCCGTCCTCCATGCTGCGGTCCATCGCTGTCCCGTGATGCAAGCACCAGAGCTTGATCCTCCAAGCGAGGTGTACACAGGTACTTCCAGGAGTAGTCTCCAACCAGCACTGGACTGTTGTCATTCACATCCAAAATATGGACAGTCACCAGGGTGGACGCAGACAGGGAGGAGTTTCCTAAGATGAATGCAAGAGATATGAAAAAAATACTAAAAAAATGATAACTACTGTACATTAGGCTATTTAACACATGAATTAAGCCTTAAAGAAAAATTAATTGACTAAATCTGTGCCTGGGAAACTGGGAAACCATAGAGTCTGCCTTTTAATTAAACTGTTGTGTGGTGCATTTAATAATGGAAATGATCTTACGTCCATCCACTGCAATGACCTCCATGGTGTATGTGCTGTTCTCTTCCCTGTCCAAGGCCTGCACAGTCTTTAACTCACCAGAATACTTCCCAATTGAAAAGTATTTCTTGGTGTCCCCTTGAAGAGAATATCTGCACCAGAAAAACAAGCATAACTCTGAAAAATTAAAAGCACAATATTTCATGCTCCTGTTGGTCTAAATCAGTTACCTTATTGGGTGAGAATCGGGGTCATAACCGCGAATGGTGGCAATAACCCTTCCTGGTTCCTCCCCTTCCCTCACAGTCACCTCATAATGACTTTGAGACAGGATTGGGCCCTCATTCACATCGTCAACATAAATGGAGACTGTTGCTGTGGATGCAGGGCCGTATCGACCACGGACTAAGGCAACTGGATTCTGAGCACTGAGCACAAGGATGTACTCACTCTCACGCTCAAAGTCCAACACCTGTAAAAAGATGCATACACACTGAGCCACACAGTGTTAAGTGTTACTTACTTTAATTTACAACAGTGCATTGAATGGCTTTTCCACAGCAATCTTATCATGCATTGCTTTACCCCAAAGCAGAATTTTTCAAAATTTCTAAATGGATAAAACAAAGCTTGTTTCTCAAATGGGTGTACACCCCTAGAGGTTTTTTGTAGTACTACATCCAGTAAATCATGTGTCTATCCATCCATCCATCCTCTTCCGCTTATCCTGTTCAGGGTCCTGGGGGGGCTGGAGCCTATCCCAGCTGTCATTTGTTCAAAGGATAATTAAACAAATATATATCATGCATAATTCTTAAAATAAACAATTACTACTTCACCAAGAAATGCCAGTTAAACAAACTACATTGTTCTCTAAATATTTCTGTTTTCAGTACAACTGTTAGCTGTTGTAGCCTGTCAACTGCTGCAAAATCTGACAGAAAGAGAAAGCAATAAACACAATCCCATTCACAGTAAGCGGGAAACCAATTTCAGATAATTAAGACAAAAAAAGAAATCAAGAATATTGATTACTGGATGAGGCATGGCAGCAATACAGCTGAACACATGGAGAAAGGAGGGATCCACATATTTGTGTGGTGCATCCTTTTCTGTCTTGACTCACATGAAACAAATCAATGAAAGAACTCTCTGTAAAGGTGTTTGTTCACTGCACCTGCCTCAGTGAAACACAAGGCCAAGTTTCTCAGTCAGTTTTATGAGAATTTTTCTGTTTAATACGCTACATTCCATCCATCCATCCATCCATCCATCCATCAATTTTAAGCTGTCATAGCATGAGAGGCAGGCATCCAAAAAAAAAACAAAACAAAACAAACAAACAAACAATAAAAGCTTTTCTATGAGCTTATTGATGCATTTTAAATGTAGCATTAAAGTCTTTTTTTTCATGTCCATGTTTGTTTTTTAATAAACTAGACACTGGTGGTGGAGTGATGTACTGTACCCTTTTGTATGAGCATAAATGTAATGACTGTAGATTTACATTTGAAGGTTCAACTGTAAGCACACTCACAAAACAGCATGTCCTATTTGACAGCAGAAGAGAGACACAGCGTACCCCTTATCTTATGTCCAAGGAAACTGGCTTTATTGGCAGTGGTGCTATATTTCTGCACACTGAAGATACAGAGAAAAAACAAAAACCAAAAAATAATTGATTCACTGTGCCACCAGTGAAACATTTTCCATGATGCTGTGTGAGCAACTAGGGCATGACAATGGAAAAGATCCTAATGTAAACTGGACACACTGTTTTATAGATGAAGTTTTAAGGCATTCAATTTGTAAATGTCCAAACAAACATATGATGATGATAATAATAATAATAATAATAATAATAATAATAATAATAATAATAATAATAATAATAATAATAATAATAATAATAATAATAATAATAATAATAATAATAATAATACAATTAAAGCTATCCAAGAACATGAACAACTTTGTTTTTCCTCTGGGGTGAACAGTATGTGCTATATATAGGTCCAAATATTGGCAGCAACAGTTTCCAAGTGATATGATTAATGTAATCTGTGCACTAAAATAGTAACTCTAACCTGCTGATTGTAGGATTTAAAAAGTAGATTCACAGTATAAAAAGATGAGAAAAAAATTATCTTATAGTGTAAACTGTGATTTTACAGATTTTAAAAGCAAAACAACAAAACTGAAAGAATATGAATCCCATCACTCACTCTTTATTACAAATGAATCTGATTATTTTAATGCAGTCTTTCAAATCCAGCCCTGAAGCTTGTATTTGCTGTCAGGTTTTGCCCATAAACGTGTTCTCTTTTCCCGTAAATCAGTTTCAAACTGGCACTGCCTGACATCATCCTGCTGAGTACACGTGTCTCGGTTACCAGGGAGAAAAAGTGCAAACCTTGGAGGTTAGATGAGTACTGCTGTTAACTGGAAGTGACGCATCAAACTGCTCAGTGTGTATTAGTGCGTGAGAACATGTGCAGTGACCTCTATCTTATTCACCTGATGATGCGCCTCTTTTTTGTTTTTACCCTAAAGCATGAATTAATACCTTTAGAGTAGCTGTAACTTGTTGTAAAATGTTGTTAGCTTCACTATTACATCGATATCCAATATATAAACACCTCCAAAATTAATATCCTAAACAAATAATCTTATATATTAAAAAAAAAAAATCTGAAATATGGATGGATCAGTTTTGATCCTAAACAGGTAACGATGGCTGTTCAAGCTCTCGTGGTGTAAAAAAAAACACGGTGAGACTAGTGAGAGTGAAATGCAGTGAGCACACACACACACACACACACACACACACACACACACACACTATATATTCACAGGCCACTTTATTAGATACATTTAGTAGGTACACTTGTTCAACTGCTCATTAACAAAAATCAAATCAGCCAATCACATGGTAGCAACTCAGTGCATTTAGACATGTAGACATGGTCAAGACGACCTGCTGGAGTTGAAAGTGGCCATTAGAATGGGAGAAGAAATGCAGTTTAAGTGACTTTGAGCATGTTGGTGCTAGATAGGCTGATATGAGTATTTCAGAAACTGCTTATCTGCTGGGATTTTCTCAAACACAGATCTCTAGGGTTTATAGAGAATTATCCAAAAAAGCGAAAAATATCCATTTAGTCTGAGTTCTCTGGGTGAGACTGCCGTTTTGATGCCAGAGGTCTGAGGTGAATGACCAGACTGCTTCAAGATAGGAGGGCAACAGTAACTCACATAACCACTCTTGCAAACAAGGTATGCAGAAGAGCATCTTGTCAAATCTTGAAGCAGATGTGCTACAGCAGCAGACCACACTAGATGCCACAGCTATCAACTGGGAACAGGAAACTGAGACTGCAGTTTACATGGGCTCACCAAAACTAGACAACAGAAAATTTTAAAAAAATATTGCCCGGACTGATGAGTCTCAGTTTCTGCTTTAATATTCCGATGGTAGGGTCAGAATTTGGCATAAACAACGTGAAAGCATGGCTCCATCCTATGCTGTATCAACAGTTCATTTTCTTGGCACACTTTGGGTCCTTTAGTACATAAACACAGCCTACCTGAGTATTGTTGCTTACAATGTTTGTCCTTTAAGACCACACTGTACCCATCTTCTGATGACTGCTTCCAGCTGGTTTACATGCCATGTCACAAAGCTCAGATCATCTTAAACTGGTTTCATGAACACGACAATGTCCAACCCAGTACTAGCATGGTATAGCTAACGAAGTGGCCAGTGAGTGTATATTATTATAAAACCTATAACCTAACTGTTACCTCTGAAAGCCCAGTTTCACATAAACTTCAAAAGAAGTTCCAATTCATATATCTTTTACAAAATATTCATTATTCATGTATTCATTTAATGTTAAATCTGATGTCACCAGTTTTTGTTCCCCACTAATCCCATCATTTTCCCTTGTTCATTTACTCTCCGGCCTGTGAGGTAAACTGCCATTAGTATCTGCTCACACAATCTAATTATTCATTTGGCTTTGCCATTTCAAATAATGAAATGTGTCTGCTTTCTAGTGCTAACCTTACCCTGTAATCTGGTGAATTAAAGGATTTGCTTAAGTGCATTTTAATCCACTGGGGCTTTACTTGTGGAAGATTTAAGCTTTAATTTTTACTCCAGTAAGCTAACTAATCTACAGTATCCTTTCTAGTGATACAGTGTTCATTGTGATATCTCACAAGGTCGGTGTGAGAGCTACTCATAGAGGCAGGAATTTAAACTGCATGACATCACTTTTGAAAACAAGTCATTGTGTGTTAATCTGAAATAATAGATCGAGATCCATTTTTAGCTTTTGGAAATGCTCTGCTTTATCTCAGAGGGGCCTGTGCATCTCACAGTTCAATCACATTCATCAACTCCCACAAGAGGTTGAAAATAATAGACTGTCTCCTCCCTGTTCACTCACAGAGAGCAGACCATGAGAGTATATACACACAGACACATTAATTTCTGAACGCCTCCCCTAAAATGCCCTGTTGGATTATAGGAGGCAGGCGAAGGGTGATGCACGCTGGGGACAGGAGAGATTACGCCAATGTCGTGCAGGACTTTTTTTTTCCATTTTAGGCATGCTGGACCAAAGTTCAGACATTTCTGGTAATTATTTTCTAACCTATCTTTCAATATATTACATGTGTATGATTTTAATATCACATATAGTGTGATATTAAAATCATACCCTAATAAAATTAGGTTAGTTTTATGTGACTGCTAGTTTGACACAGGCAGCTACTGAATAATCTCTTGGGACTGCACACACAAAGAGGACAGATACAAGCTAGTATGCCAAAAATTGTCCTTGACATTAATATCTGTGCCCCTGAGAGGACAGGTTCTTTGTATTCGCTCTCCCCCTCACATAGGATAAAAGAAGAGTTTAATTCAGATCTGACCAGAATGATGGTTCCTGAGTCACAGTTTCAACAGTTCTTGGTGGTCAAATGTACGTGTGTAGAGCTTTAGTGTTGTTTACCTTCGAGAGGACAAGTGAGACCTCATTGGTCTGCTTGTCTGTCACTAATGAAAAGACCTCCTCCTCATTTCCAGACTCTAAACGGTAGTCCACCTGCCAGCTGTCTCCTCCTCGAACATCTGCGTCCCTCGCCAGCATAGCTGTCACTGTGGAACCCACCAAGGCATCTTCGGGGATGTGAAAGGGTCCGTACTGATGGGGAGGAGACACACAGAGTGTAAGATCACTACGCTGAAAAGGACTCTCCTATGAAAAACTGAAAAAGTGTGCCCGTGTATAGAAGACATTTGCATTTTTTTGACATATATTTCAAAGCTGTCAGCTCATATGAATCCCCACTGACCTGACCCTTTTCAGGGAAATCATTCCCACCAAAAAGAGAGAACATTCTAGAGGTGCATGAGAAAAATAGGACCCTTTAATAATCAGGCCAAGAAAAGGTCATCCACATTTCAAATTTTTATAAAACTTCTGCACAGCACTTTTTAAATTCTGAAATTAAATACATAATATAATTTTTCTATAAATAGGTACATAATTTAAAGCAAAGATATCTGAATGGTAGTCCTGAGAGAGCCCCTGTTTACCATGAGGATCTTTCACAACACTTCCTGTTGTAGTCGGGGTCACATCTGACCACATATTGTTTTGCACTCTATATGCTAAGGACGCATCAGGAAAATGCCATTATTGCAGAACATGCATGTCTTTTTTTCATCCTGTACTCTGCCCTTTTATAAGCCACGAATGACTTTGTACTGAATAGCCTGTATGTGTAAATTGTTTCTTGAAATACTTTTTTTTTCAGCTGTCCTTGCTAAACCAATCAGGTGCTTGACAGCAATACTCATTTGCCAGTGTACTTGTAGCAGAAGGTATGAAGACAGTGAATAAATCTGTATTAAAGGAGTAAGCTGGACACCTTGGGGACACATGAAAGAAAGAGGAGTCAGTGTGCCTCTGATGTCCGATTGTGAGCTGATCACTGACGACACATTTTAGAAACAAAGAGGGTTATAAGCAAAAAGATATATACTGGAGGCAGGGTAATTAGAATAGAATAGAATAGAACTTTAGTGAGCCTTTGCAGGAAAATGCTTTGCTACAGCAGTGCTAGTAGCTAATACTAATACTGTATAAAATGCTATAAATAAACAATATAAAAACCATACAACTGTAGATTAAAAGCAGTGGAAAAGAAAGTCAGATTGCTGTGGATGTGAGCTACTGAGCTAATTGGTGACAATAAACTTATTGTTGTGTTATGTGTATGTGCTTTCTCCTTGGTATCTCTGGTACCCCCCAGAAACTGCTAGTGGCAGATAGCTGTCCCACCCTGAGCCTGGTTCTGCCAGATGGCTCTTTCCTTTAAAAGGGAGTTCTTCCTTCCCAGCATCACCATATGCTTCTGCCATGGGGATTATCAATTGGTTGGGGTTTTCTCTCTAATACTGAGGCAGCAGTTGTTGTGAATTGGCACTTTATAAATAAAACTGGCTTTGCAATAACAGCTGCACTGAATACTAAATAAGGATAACAAATATTTATTTCAGTATGAGGCCATTCCAGGTTTTGCCAGGGAGCTGTTGATGTTAAGATTGTGTCGGTCGCCAATAAATGTCAGAGATGACTGACTGCACAGTTTTCTGTTGAGACGATACGAGATTGCATGTGACAATATACGTTTGCCCCCTCTTGCCCCCCTGGTGTGAGCTGACCTTTATTTGTGAACCTCTGTGTGTTTAGACAGCCGTTTAATCTGCCACTCATGGATGTCCTCCAGAGAAGCAACCATGCCTGTGATCTGGCTGCCCCATCCACAGGGTTGCTGAACCCAGTCCTGTCACCACTCACCTCCCACATCACCCCCTATAGTGCTGCACTGCCATGGAAAAAGCTGCACTAGTCAGGCGTGACCTGTTCAAGAGCATTTTCCACCTCTGTGTTTGTGTGCCTGTGGTGGTGATTATCTGAGCAAGTGTGCATTTGTTTTTAACAGCTTTAAAATGATCATTCAACAACATTTCAAAGAGATTTGATTAAAATCCTCTAGTGTCCATTACCCTGGGCAGGGACATAAAGAATAACATGGTGGCAGATGTTATATAAATTCTTTGATTGATATGAACATTCATGCCAAGACGCTACAGTGGATTGCCTTCTGTTCTTGACCAAATTTAAACCTCCTTTTACAGGAAATCACCAGCAAATTTAATGGTGGGGCCTGGAGCTGCAGCATTAACGATGCTTCACTCACAGAATTTTCTGTGAGATTGTAATGGCTAAGATAACACTGCTTCTTATACAATTTCTGCCATGTTAAAGGGCACTGTATGGAGGTCTGTAATCATGATGTAGCCTGCTGTAGATTGAGCTATAAATAAATGAGTGGAAATTTGTCTCTAAAGAAAGCTTTATCAGATTAAATTCTAAAAACACTGTCCGCTTGGAGAACAAAGAGCTGAATAAAAGTCTTCCAATAACATAATGCCATCTATATAAGCCTGAGATTAGAGGCCATATCTAGTTCCCTGCCAGGAAAATTAGATCAGTGACCTGCAAAGTGGATTCACAGTCCAAAATTCACTGATGATGTTTAGTCTGCCATTTTTCCAAAGCTATTGTTTATAATGCCCTAAACAGATCGATGCATGAAAGGCGTCCTAATCTCTGTGTGCATGTATCTGTTTGAACATGTGTTCTCTTACCTCGTGTTGGGAGAAGACCGGTGGGTTGTTGTTCTCATCCTGCACCGTCACAACCACGGTGCAGGAACTGTTCAGACCTGCCAGGGACAGGATCGCAGCTTCTGTTAGTGACTCAGGGTCAGCCCTTCTCACAAATTAAGAATGCTGAAGGAACAGCAAGTACCTCATGTTAGCCTTCGTCACACCCTGAGTCCATGAGTCATGCAGATCACATCATCTGTCACCCTAGAGACTAGTATATATACATCCCCCGGAAGCTAATGTATCAAGGGAGACTGACAAACTCACTCACAAAGGTAATTAACTTTTTTTTTAACCAAAGATGAAATATTTCACATAATGTATTAATCCTTGTTTCAGCTGTTTGTATCACTGCTATACTGTCTCTCTTTATGCACCTAATTAGCAAGACAAACACTACAGTTGTCTTTTCATGAGAAGTGCGCTATAGGGAAGGCCGTATTTTGCATTTATACACAAACACCTTTGGCATCCTCTGCAGTGATGGTTAGTGTGTACTGTGGTGCCGTGCCCTCCATACTGTCTGCTTGGACTGAGATGACCCCTGAGTCACGATCCACTCTGAAGAGGGCACGAGGACTCTCTGGAATTTGTCCGACTAAACGGTAGGAGATCCGCACATTGTCTGTCTTGGGGTCATCATTATCAGCTGCCTGCACCGTCAGGATTTCTGTCCCTGGAGGAAGACATATGAAAGAAGAACAGGATGAGGCTCTCTGAAATTTGCAGGCTCTTTGATTTACTAGATCTATAGCTAAAAGGGTTTTTGCGATTTTTGTTTCCCCTAAAAAAAATCAGCAAAAATACAGAACAATGTTCTGTTTTAAAATAAAGAAATTTTCTGTATTAAGTTTTGACAGATATTTTTGTGTACCTTTTTAACATGCATTGCATTTTACCATTTACAGACCATGTACTGGCAAAAGATTATCACACACACACACGCACACACACACACTCACACACACACACACACACTCCTGATCAAAATCTTAAGACCAGTTAAAAAATTGCAAGAATTTGCATGTTGCACTATTGGATCTTAAGAAGGTTCTAAGTAGAGCTTCACAATGCTAAAAGAAGCAGGGAATCTTTTGAAAACTGCATTTACACTCAAATATGATTTTTCCAGCTGATCAAAAGTTTAAGACCATAGCCTTTAAAAGCCAAAAGCTGTGCAAAAATCTGGATTCCGTGTTATTTTCTGTCAAGTCTCTACACTGTCAAGACCTCCTGATGGCAAAAGCAAAAAAAGCTCACTGACTTTGAACGTGGTAGGATTGTTGAGCTGCATAAGCAAGGCCTCTCACAACGTGCCATCGCTGCTGAGGTTGGACGCAGTAAGACAGTCATTTTGCATTTTTTAAATGATCCTGAGGGTTATGGAACAGGATCCAATTGGCTGTCCGTCAAGACACGGGACGATCCTCTACCCAAATTAAGGCCATTACTGGTGCTGACTGCAGCCCAATAACCATCAGACGGCATCTGGGAGGGAAGGGCTTCAGAAACAAAAAACATCTTCAAAGGCCATGTCTTCTTCAATGCCACAAAATTGCCCGTTTGGACTTTCCAAGGGTGCATACAAACATGGGACATTGAAAGGTGGAAGATGGTTGTCTTCTCTGATGAGAAAAAATTTAACCTTGATGGTCCTGATGGCTTCCAATGTTACTGGCATGACAAGGAGATCCCACCTGAGATGTTTTCCACACGGCACAGTGGGGGGTGGGGGGGGGTGCTGCCATCATGATTTGGGGTGCGTTTTCCTTCAATGGAACAATGGAGCTTCAGGTTGTGCAGGGGCATCAAACAGCAGCTGGCTATGTGGAGATGTTGCAGCAGGCATTCCTCATGACTGAGGGCCCTCATCTGTGTGGTAATGACTGGGTTTTTCAACAGGACAATGCTGCAGTTCACAATGCCTGCCTGACAAAGGACTTCTTCCAGGAGAATAACATCACTCCTTTGGACCATCCTGCATGTTCCCCTGATCTAAATCCAACTGAGAACATTTGGGAATGGATGGCAAGGGAAGTTTATAAAAATGGACATCAGTTCCAGACAGTGGATGCCCTTCGTGAAGCCATCTTCAACACTTGGAGCAACGTTCCCACTAGCCTCCTGGAAACTAGGAGCATGCCTAAACGATTGCTGGATGTGATCAATAAGAATGGTGGAGCTACTCATTACTGAGTCCTTTTTTTTTAACACTTTGATTTCTGTTTTGGGGGGGTTCGGGTCTTTTTGAGCTATGGTCTTAAACTTTTGAACAGCTGAAAAAATCATGTTTGAGTGTAAATGCAATTTTCAATAAATTCCCTGCTCAAAAGTTTTGGTCTCTTGCACCGATTCCTTCTTTAGCATTGTGAAGCTCTGATTGATTAATTAACTCTTGTGGCAGGTAACAAAACCAAACAACATAAAATGACAAGTTACAGTCCCAAAGCATACTGTATTAAAATAGGGAGAGAGAAAGGAGATAACAATAGCTTTCTCATATAATCCTCACTCAGTAATTCCATTTAGATTAACAGATTGTCCTGTGTAATTCATTTCCCCGAATCAGGATGCTTTAAAGCACCAACTAAAAGGCTTTTTTTTTTGCCAAGGACCTGATATGTCACAACCCACCATATGCTTTTTATGAGCACAGGAGCAGTGTTGGTGTTTTCCCTGTGTCCTGGCAAAGATCCCAATCTGCTTTCACAAAATGTATTTGGCACTCTCCAGCCATTCATCACTACAGCATCACATTCAGGCTGTGTTTTTGCACTAAGCTGTGAACCGATACTCTCATTAGAGATTAGTTTTGACAGCTGTGTCTTTTTATGATCATCATTAACTTCTGATATGAGTTTTTAAAAGGTGTTTTTGTATGCAAAGACAGTGACTTTTGGCACTAAAAATTTGTATTTGGTCCTTGAGTCTTATATATATATATATATATATATATATATATATATATATATATATATATATATATATATATATATATATATATATATACACACATAATGTATATAGGGTGTCAAGTACCTCGAGCAGCCAGTTCCTTGACCACAGTATGGTACTGTGCCTGTGGAAATGTGGGTCTGTTATCATTGGCATCACCCACCATCACCCTCAGCTCCACAGGTTTGGCAATCTCCCTACCATCAGGACGCTCAACTACAATGTTGATATGAAACTGACAAGGCAAAAAAAGAAGAAAAAGAAGGTGACAAAACAATGAAGAATCACTGAGGAAAATATCTGTGAGGCACATGTGGTACACTGTGACCTCAGATTCATGCAACCCACAGTCCCGTTAATATTATAGTAGTTGATTAAAAAAAAAAGAGAGCTAAAAGATTGCAGGCCAAGTAGACTGATAACAACTGTAAAGTGTTCCTCTGTCAAGTGCATAATGGGATACATTTCTGCATTAGAGGTAAACTGTCACGCTCCTGGTTATATTTGATGTTGTTGATTTTCCTATCCTTCTGACTTTTCTGCAGCCTGTCTCTCTCTTCTTTTTTTATCACTGTTAATTATTTGTCTTTTGGCCACTTCCTGTTTTATTTTGAATGTTACCTCAACAGAAACTGGTTAAAGAAATGGATCAGTGGGTGAGTGGATGGGTTAGCATCAGTACATTTATTACTCTGCACCTGGGGCAGATGGGGGCACCATCACAGACTGAAGCTGTATTCAATTAAGAGTCTTCTGGCATTTAGTGGTTCTTAAGCACTTTCACAGCAGAAGACAGGTAGTGTAATGTGTGAGAAGACTGATTTTTAACACTAAACACACCAGTGTAGCTCAGTCTATCTGGGTTTTGCTTTGGCCACTTGCACATTTTGCCAGAATATTCTGCACAGTGAGTTCAAAGCTCACAGGAGCTTAAGTTGTCTGCAAAACTCAAGTGCAAAATGCAAACAAATTGACTTTAATTTGTAATCCTGCCACAAAGGATGACGTTTCCTTTGATCTAAAGTGAACAAGATTTGAAATGAGGACTTTAGAATCACAATCTTTAAAGCTGTTTTACAATAATCTCCTTGTCACAGGCAGGGTATGTTTAATGAATAGAGCACTTTTCAGGTTTTGGTTTGTAATTAGGCAGTGACTCAGTGCTCAGCTTTGCTGAAGTAATGTGCACCAGGGTTCCTACAATAAAAAAGCCATTAAGTTGTAAGTAATAGGAAAGTTAATTAAAACAGCAGCTTTATTCCAGTGAACAACATGAGAACCTTTTAAGGGAAATTAAGTCTGTCACTTCTCAGTGTTCTGCATTTAAATTAATAATCTTGCTACTAGTCATCAGATGCTGAATTTGCATCTGTATCATGTACAGACCAGAAAAAATAAGTTTTTAAATCACAGTAGATAATACATATTGTCTTTGTTAACAGATGCATGGCTGTAGCATACTATAAGTAAGAATTATGAGATAAAAGCTTCAGTCTTTAATAAAAGAACAAATTTAGACATTTTTTACACTAATCGTAAAATGCCATTTATATGAGGTGCTGGAGATGTTCAGCTTGCGGTACAGACCTGGTCTTGTGTCTCTCTGTCCAGAGGAGCATTGAGATAAATGACTCCTTCTCTGCTGATGGTGAAGAGCATCTCTGGAAACTCCCCCCCAGACCATACTCTGCCTGACTGCCACTCCATTTGACCTAAATCAACAAAGACAAATATACACAAACATTCTTATGAGTACTCAATTCTGCACTTCTGCAAGTAAATTCAACATGAATAAACTTCTTATCTGGGTGCAGCAGGAAAATTTTGCAGCACACTATAAACCTAGAAAGCTTTGCAACCGAGCGTGTAAGATGTACAAATACAAAGCGAAGCTACCATTTGTTTACATGATAAGGAGCCAGCTAAATGCTCTGACACTGATGGGGAACAGAGAGCACAGACAAAACTAACGATGAAGGCTGAAGAGGATTTTCCACTCTGCTTTACAACCTCCTGACAGAGGGCTGTGCATATGGGCTGAAAGGGCCTAGTAGCAATCAAACAGCACCCAACAAGGACAAGAGCCCAGTTGTATCACAGCTGATGCAGACCCAGGGCATGTGCATCTCCTCAACTCACTGTCACACACTGGTCCCTTGTTTTGGATATAACTGCCCATATGCAATGCTTCTGTATACACAAAGACACTTCACACAGCTGGCTGCCTTTCAATGTTATTGTGTGTTTTGACCTTTGAACTTTAAAGACGTGTGATTAATGAGCACTGACTCTTCTGTACAGTTATATACAAATCATCTGTGAAATCATCTGTGTTGCCTCCATCCGTGTTTGAGTTCACCAAGCACACTCTGTCTCCATGATAACTTGTGTTTGAGCTTGGTCAAGAGTGGCTGTGTGTCTCTTGGCAGGACTTGGGGCAATCAACATCAAGTAAACCTCCCAAATCAGGAAATGTTAAAATATTAAAGCTGAAGCTAGTTGTTCATATTTAATTAGTTGATAGAAGATGCAGTAGTGTGCAAAGGTTTTAAATCACCACTTATTACTTTGTGTTTTATAGGAAAATGGGAAATACGTGCAGCAATTTATTGAAACAAATGTACAAACACTGAAATAATATTGTCTGTACAATTCTAAAGAGCATTGAAATCAAACTTTGGTGTGATCACTTTTATTATTCAATACAGCCTGAACTCTCTTAGGCAGCTTTCCTTTAATTTCTTTAAATAGTCTTCAGGAATAGTTGTCTAAGCTTCTTGAAGGACATTCAAAGCTCTTCTTTGGATGTTGGCTGTCAAGATGATCCCACGCTGCTTCAGTAATGTTGAGGTGTCTGAGGAGGCCAGTCCAGTCATGACTGATAGTGTTTTTTTTTTCTATCCAGGCATTTTTTTGCTGCATTTGTGTGTTTGGGATCATTGTCATGCTGAAAAATGAAGCTGTTGCCTAGCACATGCTTTTCAGATGATAAGGCATGGTGGATCAAAATCTGATGGTACTTTTCTGCGTTCAAAGTTTCATCAGTTTTGACAAGATCCTCAACACCACTGTCTGTGGCGTTGAGAGAGCCTCCACCATGTTTTACAGATGACTGTAGACACTCACTGCTATACCTCTTTCCTCCATACATAGTGACAGCAATTTGAACCAAAACTATATTAGACCTGTAGACACTGATTTTCAGTCCAGTTCTTGTGTGTGCATACCTCAGCCTTTTCTCCCTGTTTCCCTTCCTTAAGAATGGTGTCTTCACAGCCACCCTCCCACTGAGATCATTTCTGATGAGGCTTCAGTGAACAGTAGATGGGTCAGTTGAAGGGCCAAATACATCTCTCAGGTCCTGTGTCAGGTCTTTTCTGGACTTTTTCCTATTTCTTAAGGACATGACTTTCCAATTTTGTTCATCTGCTATAGACCTAAGGAGAATGGATACACCCCAGCCAGCTGATAGCCTTGTCTGATATTTGATGCTCAGTAAATAGCACAAAAGTCTGCAGTATAGTTCATACCCATATCACTTGGTGAATTGTTAATATAAAAGTACTGATTATAGCACCTTTATACTGTTGCTATTCTGAACACAATCTCACCTCTGATGACTAATGTTGGATGAAGCACCTCACTGATACAATACACGTATCATCTGTAATATTAAACACTCATCATGAGGCCATGACAGAGTTTGAGTGGGGCTCAACTAATACCACAATAAATAAAGAAATTTCATATAAGTGTGAAAACTGATGGTTCAAAGTATTTAAAAGCTTTGATTCATTCATAGCTACTGGGGCCTCACTCCACTCAAGTCTCAATAGATTGCAGTCCTGAGTTCAAGTGCTTTCACTGATTGCATTACATAATCAAAGTTTTAGGCAATCAGAAACATGCAATAGATAACAAATTGAAATGCACCCCCATAGCCCCAGTGACGCAAAAGAATTGATAAATGTCTTGATTTCATATTTAAAAATCCAGACAGAGCTTCGTTTGATCTGATTGCAGAATCAGAAAAACTAATCACAACAGCAGTCTACACTTCCTTTCATGCCTGACTATTACACAGGGAAGGATTATTGCAGAACGCACGCTAAGCAGCAGGTTGATTTCAGCATCTGTCACACCAAGGACGTGTCAGCAAGCAATACGTAACTGAACGAAGTAGGTTACACATAACATAA
>JAMQGT020011420.1:0-14384 GCA_024447675.2 Pterophyllum scalare | reverse complement strand
TTATCCTACTTCGTTTCAGTTGCGTATTGCTACCAAATAGTGCCCAAATTACTGATTCAAATCAGATGAAACTAAAATAAAGACTATTCAAGGATTTGTTAAACACATCTGCCTCTCCAGTGAGACTCTGCTGCTGTCCAAGACAGCTGATTTGGAGTCCATCCAATGGTAGGACAATAGACTTACTGGAGAAGGCACTAAATGATATCAAGGACCAACACAACTGTGACCTAAGCAGCTTTTACCAAGCAGTAAAACTAGTTACTAGTTCCAAATGAGTAAGAGTGCCTCCCTTACAGTTATGGAAAAGTGGCCAGGATGCTCATTTAGACATGAGGCTGAGACCCTGTTTACATGAGAACATTTTCAGGTGTTTTTGGACGTTTGTTTACACGGCAACATCGTTTTGATTCCCTGGAAAGGGCACAATTTGCACGCTTCTTCAACAAAGTGCGCATTTGCTACACCATCACCTGGATCAGCAGAGAAATTTTTTGACATGCATCAGATACTGAGAGGGCGTATATGACAGAACACATTGCCAACTTGTGGCCTGGCATGGAAACTACAGCGCTTTCAACATGTCTTGCGGTTCTACGTGAACGGCAATAATTTTTCAAACATTGCTGTCTGCATGCATTACTTTTTGAAACTGAAAAATAATACAGTTTCCAGCAAATCATGTAAATAGTAAATAGTATGTAAATATGTAATAATAATATGTATGTAAATAGTCTTTTCTATTGACTTTTTCTTGGAATAAATATGCTGTATTAAACTTGGCAACCATTTTAAAAACAATAACATTTAGTAATAAGGGCTCTAAAAATTTGATTTATAGTTTGTAAAGTTTATTCATTTTTAGTCTGCAGATTATTGATTTTCATAATTTAGTAGATAAAGTTAAGTAAATTGCGATATGTGAAATGTTCTCTTTGGCAGATCATCTCTATTGCAAAACACAATGGGTTAAATATAGTTTTATCTTAGTGCTCCTTTGTCTATGTGAGGTAGGGTGACCAGGGACAATTGTAATTTTTTTTGTTTTTTACATTCTCATATAAACTGCAGCCTACTTCAAGTACAATAATTTTTTTCATATAACACCAAATCACAACAACAGTCGCCTCAAGGTTCTTTATATTGTACGGGTAAAAATATTGTAAAAATAGGTAAAACCCCTACAATAATAGAGGGAAAACCCAACAATCAGAGGACCTCTTATGCGTTAGCACTTGGCAACAGTGGGAAGGAAAAAAATCCCTTCAACAGACCTTCATTTTTAAGAAAGAAATATAATTTATATATCTCTACTAATAAAGAGAAGAATAACATTCAATTTAATGCAAAAGTTACAATAAGACTTAAAGAAAATTCAAAATAAATTTGACCCACTAAATCTCAAAAGTGCACTGTACAGTGTTATTACCAGATTATTACTGCTGTATTTCCAATAATGCTACTTAAGATTTTTTTTGTATATGGTAAAAATTAATTTCTAGGTCTCTGTTCTATTTCAATAAAACGTGTGCTGCTTGAAAGTGAACAAGTCATTCTCTTTGTCTTTAATGGTTCATTTAAAACACTAAATACTACTTAAAATTAGACAGATGGATCTGCAATCTCTTGGATCAAGTATGGTCAGAGTGATGAGTAACAGTTTTCAAATCAAGACAATGCTTACCTTACTTATCAATTCATTCATTAAATCTGTAATTTACTACTTTCATCGTTATTACTATTAAATTGTTTTTCATCGATCTAGCTATAGTTTCAAGTTGGTATCTCTACATATAACCGTCACTGAAATCTAAATGTGCAGGTGTAGTCATGCCCAAGGTGCTGGTAACACACTGGACTGGTCACATAAGTGCAGCTGATTAAGATTTCATTGTGCATTCAGGACACTGTGAGGACACACACATATACAAGGGAGCACCGGTCATGCGACACACAAGGCGGTACATATGCCTCTAAACGCAAGCTTTTGTAGCTTATGTAAAAATCCAGAGTCGTTGTGAGTAAAAACATGAGCTGTGAGTATCGAACATTAACGTAACGCTTTCCTCAACTTTAGCTGCTAAGGCTAAAAAGGAGGCTTGCTAACGACCTGTATCAGCCAGCTTCTATCGACAGCCAGCTCTGGACACGCAGCAGTGGAAAACTCCAACTAATATAACGGGTTACAGGCTGTCCACAGTATCTGAACTCAATTTACTCGCTTTTAAAAACAAAAGGTTGACATAGGCGATTGCAAACAGTCAATGACAACACTTACCATTGATGCTAACTGTCACAACAGGGCCTGTCTTTGGGCTCTGACCGTTTAGCGACTCCCGGCACAGAAACTGTTTCTTCGGGTTCAACAAAATATTCTCTCCCTTTACAACAACCCCAGGTACAAGAGCTTTCAAAGGCCCCGCTACCGCAAAAGCTGTAGCCTGCATATAAGGGGAAAATACCCCTGACCGGGCAGCTAGGGACATCATGTTCAACCACTGCTGTAACGACCTTGTACGCCGTAACTGCGCACGCGTCGATTTGGCGGAATTAAGTGCGTAATTACGTCACATATAACAATTACGTAGATTGACCAAAGCGCTTTATATATATATATATATATATATTATATATATATATATATATATATATATATATATATATATATATATATATATATATATATATTTCCAGTTATAATAATCATTAACAGCCATTAATACTGTCAACTCATACTAAAACAAACAGTCTTGGCAGGTTTCTTGTAATTTTTAATAAGAGATGATTTTAATGTAATGATCAGGTTCCTTCTCAAAGGTAATAAACGGACTAATGACTAAATATGGCTTTGAAGACATAGTACTTTCCAAAAATAATCAAAAGATTGATTAAGATAAGATAAGGTTTATTTTTCATATGCACAGTTATACACAGTACAATGCACAGTGCAATGTATTTATGTATTTAATGTATGCACCTGCAACCAATAATAAGTAGTAAAAATATATAAATAATAAGAATTAGAAGAATAAAAATAGGTAATTCTCACTATACACTATACATAGAATAATAGAATAATTTACATTGTGCAATAATATATAAAATAAAGTGTAGTTCTTTATGCTTGTGTAAAGTATATTTTTCTAGCAGATACACAGTTATCAATAATGTATCAAGATAAATCTTTCTAAAATTTGCTAGGTGCACTAAGCCTGTCTATATCCCCTTAAATGGAGCCACATTTGTGAGGAGAATGCATGTGTGGGTTGAGCAGCAGAGTTGAGTATGTGGGTTGTGCCCATGAAAAACTTGGCTAATCTCTGCCAATGCCAAACAACTTGCTCTGCTACTGACTCTTGTTTGGAGCTTCACGTACCCCAGGTGCTGACAGTCAGGCTTGTCATCATTGGAGGCAATCTCAGTGTCTCAGATACTAAAATGAGATTCTGCAACCAGTTGGAATCCCATATCTCCACAGTCTGGGACTCGAACTCTGTCCTCCAAGATGACAATGCTCACCCCCAAACAGCCTAACATCCACAGTCAGAGGTTTGTCTCCCATTGAGGCCAGCCTGGGATATTAGCCTCCCCGATTCACCTGGCAGGAGACTGAAGTGTTCCCTTAGTCCAATTACATCTGCGTCGCTACAGGCACCTGTGGTGAATGACACAAGCAGCTCTGCTCAAACCATCGCTGAACAAACAATGAGCAGACCACCACTGACATCCAGTACCAAAACATGTCCCAGATCAGAGAGTATGGTTATCTATTAAGAATATTAATTTACACACTGAATCTAAGAAACTGTCTCCGAACTTCACTGGTCCCTTTCAAATCTTGTGTGCCATCAATCCAGCCACTGTTTGTGAGATTACCCCATCATATAGAGATTCACAATTCTTTCCATGTTTAGATCCAGCCATCAGACAAGCTGGGTAGTTTGCCAGGAAGCTTCTGTCAAGGGAAGGGAGTTGGGTGTACTGTCATGGTCCCTGAGTCCTCCTGGCTGGCCTACCCCTTTTCTTTCTTTTCTCCCTCATGCTGTCTCTTTTCTGTCTGTGTTTTGTTGTGGGCGTGAATTGTTTATCTCAGTGCAGAGGGTGTTTCCCCTTTCCAAAATGACCTTACCTGTGGTGAGTCTGCTGAGCTACTCACCTGTTGTCTATGTGTCATCAAGGGCTGGCTATTTAAGGTTGAAGAAGTTCCTCAGCTGTTGCCAGATGGTTGCATCAGGTCCTGGTATGCATGCTGGCTCCTGTTCCATTGCTTCGCCCATCAGTTTGGTTTATTGCATTTAACATTCCCCTCTGTGCAGACACAGCCAGCCCTGGAGCTCATTCTAAAAATCTGTGACAGTGTGTGTGTGTGTCCACAGAGAAACCCACAGTTCTTGGCTTGTTGAAGAAGCTTACTCACATTTCTTATTCTATCCTCTCTATTCATCAATACAAGGCACTGACAGATAGCAAATGAGAGTAAAATGAGGAGTGGGATTTTCATTCATTCATAAAATAATGACATAACGTTGTTGTTATTGTTTTTTCCACCTTGATTATTGTAAATAAACCAGGGTGCAAGTGAGTCCTCTATTCAGTGTGGTTCATTACTGAATGGTATGGCCACAATGGACTGAGCAAACATAGAAGCATCTCAGAAAATCCTCTCGTCTCAGGGAGAACGCCTGAAGGAACATGAGCAGGTGCTAGATCACCTTGTCTCAGACTAACCTGAAATCCTTCAAAAGGCAGAGGAATTGGCAGCTTTTTGCAGTTTTTGCATTCTCAAAATCAAATAAACCTGACAGTTTTGGCCCCTTTAACAAGTAGTCTGTAAGTAATGTTAAGTGATGCATAAGTAACACTTGGATTTGGCGCTCACTGCGGAATTGTATTCCTTACAGTTCCTGTTACAATGTGCGGTAGTGTTTTTATGTAGCATGAAGCCAGATGACACACACCAATTAGTTAAACTACAGGAATGTCTGAAAGGCATAAAGGCCTAGATGACCTCTTACTTCCAGCTTCTAAATTCAGATCAAATTGAAATTGTACAAACCTTAGAAACATGGTGTCTAACCAGATACTTACTCTGGATGGTATTACCTTGGCCTCCAGTAGCACTGTGAGGAATCCTGGCTGGACTATTGAACTTTACTATTAGACTTAAACCTTTAGATTTGATTAAGCTAGGTTTGGATCATTAACATTACTTACAGACTTCTTTGGTAACCCTGAACCCTCCTTCACTTAAATGGAACATGGACTGGTTCTACTGCAGTGCTTTTCTACATGAGCACTCAAAGCACTTTATACAGCATGTCTCATTCACACACACATTCATACACGCATTGGGTTTCAGATACTTTGGCATGCAGACTGGAGCAGCCATCGAACCACCAACCTTTTGATCAGCAGATGACCTGCTCTACCTCCTGAGCCAAGCCACAAGCCACAGTTATGCTGCAATAGACCAAGGCTGCTGGGGGCGTCACATGATGCACTGAGTGTTTCTCCTTCACTCAGCACTTTCATTTTCTGTGTTTTATACACCACTCTACAGTGTCTTTTGTCCTGTCTCGATTCGATTTCTTCTTTGGTTTAATCTGAAATGTGTTTTAGAGTATGTTTTACTTCTTTTAATAAAGAACTTAGTTGTACTCCTGGGTGTCTAACAAGCATATGATCAATCTTTAATCAATATTTAGTGACAATGAACAAAAGACATGAATGACTATACAGTCTTTTCTGAGTTTTTGTTGCTACCATGGAGTTGAAACAGTGTCATAGCTTCAGTTGCGCGACTGAGAGGTTGCTATGGCTTCTGTTGTCCCCCAGATGGCACTGTCACTGAAGCCTTGAAGCTTTGAATCTTTTTCAGCACAACTGCGAGGAAAGCATCAGTGCTTCACAGGCTTCACCTGCCCATCACTACATTTCATTCATTCACAGAGATGTTCAGAGAAATGGATCTCCCCACCAAAAGGGTAAACTAGTGTGTTTCCATGGATTACTTCTTAAATGAAGGCAAGCGTTTGTCCTTTTTCAGGTCAGGTTTGGAAAGAAACTAGGTGTTATCAGTTTTTTCATATTGTCACATTTGAGAACTGTTGACTGGTTTTGTAACGTGAGGAAATTGTGATAACCTTAATATTTTTCTTTTCATCTTTTCTAAATATTTTTTATTCAATTAAAAAATTTCAGCAGATTTTATCCATACCTTGTGTTAGCCCTGTGACATATTGACAACCTGTCCAGGGTGCACCTTGCCCTTTGCCACGTCGCAGCTGGGATAGGCTCCAAACTCCTGTGAGCCTGAATTCGATAAGCATGGATGGATGCACGGATTGCATTCCATTCATGTGATCTGATAATTTACAAAGTCAAAGTATGTAATCAAAATGTAATTAATGATCATTAATTAACCACATATAACCTTGTTTAACCTAATCAGAAAGAACCACTGAGATTAATGGACTAATTCCAAGGGAGATCTGGAGCAAAAAACAGTAGTTTTAAACATTAATATACAACAACATGAACAGATTTGGTAACAGAAACATAGACTGACACATTTAAAAGGTTCTGGACTCAGAGAAAACATGCAGAGTATAAAGATTTAGAAATGACACTGTTCTTGTGCACTGAAAGCTGGGCAACCTACGCTACTGTAGAGTTACACTGTTGACTTGAGTGCATAATTATCTTGCATCAATTTAGAGTTTGGGAGATAGTGAAATTACACATCATGTGAGACCTTAGGTGGTTTGGATTACTTAGTACTTGAACCAATCAAACCTGATCATTGAAGATTCTTATTCAGCTTATTCAGATAGAAATGAATAAGGCTGGACTTTTTTATTTATTTATTATGAAGCTTATGTGTCCTAGCTTAAAGTTTAATAGATGACCCATCCCTACTACCCAAGTTAACTGCAGCCAAAGCTAACTATTGTGTGTGTGTGTGTGTTTGTGGTGGTGGTGGTGGTGCGGGATTTACACACTCAAAAGCAGTGGGATAAGAAGAGTAACCAAAGAACTGGCAGCCTACACAGCCACAGATGAAGTCCTGAGCTCAGAAGCTCTACCCACGTTTGCTACCACCTAAAAAACAATCAACAGTTTCCCCAGAGAAACTCACTGAGCCTAACAGGGGGAAGGTAAGACATAACCCGAGATGCAGTCCAGCTACAAAGTTACCCAAATCATTCAGCTGATGACAACAGGGGACCAAATGCACCTCCCACCTGAAGCAGCCTACACCAACCTGACATGGATGGATGGACGTTAAATGTAACCATGTAACGAAATACAACTTCCTGCTCAAAGAGGAAGCTTAATTTCTATACATATCAGGTCCATCTAATCACAAATATCTAGGAGAAATTAAAAATCCATCACAGACTGGAGCTTGGGTCTCAGGAGGATATGGTTTTAAAGCAACACGTGTCTTCACTGTAATATTAGTACATGCTAGAATTTATTAAAAATTGTCCACTTCTGTTTTCTATTTTAACGACCACCTAAAACCCAGGATATTCTTTGAAAACTTTTTTTTGTTTGTTTGTTTTCTTGAGCACCATCTTTGCTCAAGTCTATTTCTTTCATAGAGAATTTTTTGGGGTAGTGACCAAAAGAACAAGATCTCAGATACAAGTGGTGGAAATGAGCTTCCTCCAAAGGGTGGCTGGCCTCTCCCTTAGAAATAGGGCGAGAAATGCAGCCATCCGGGAGGGGCACAGAGTCGAGCTGCTGCTCCTCCACATCAAAAGGAGCCAGTTGAGGTGGTTCAGGCTTCTGACTAGGATGCCTCGTGGACGCCTCTTAGGTGAGGTGTACCGGGCACGTCCTACTAGGAGGAGGGCCCAGGCCAGACCCAGGACATGATAGAAAGATTACATCTCTCGACTGGCCTGGGAACACCTCTGTGTCTCCCCAGATAAGCTGGAGGAGGTGGCTGGGGAGAGGGAGGTCTGGGTTTCTCTGCTGGGCTGCTGCCCCTGCGACCCGGCCCCGGATAAGTGGAAGAAAATATATGTATGGATGTCTGTATAATGGATGGAGAATTTTTTCATACTTCTCTCACTGGCTCTCATATCTTGAGTGATATGGCTATGTCTTGTCACAGATCCTTAATGTTATTTTAAAATCTATTAAGGAATGAAACAGTCTCATCAAACTCTGTGATTAGTTACGCAATGTGAAGTTCACAATTCTTTTAACCAATTACATTTTAATTACAAATGTGAACAGCTATGCTTATTTCTGAGACATAAATTTTTGTAAACATAACTTGTTTTTCTTGTAGTCATTTTATAAATTAACTAAGTATTTGGCTTGTATGTATGTCAGTATTAGACCACATTGTACATTTGTAGGCTGAAATTGTAATGGTGAAAGTTAACATATATTAGAAGAATATTTAAATAATGCTTTTGTCCTGTGAAATGTGTGCAGGCTACACCCAATATCACCTCATTCACTGCAGCACACAATCACTGCGAGCAACATAATGGACTGACTCTCTGTCTCTATGGTTACATCATATCATTCATCATTAGCTGCTTCCAAAGATACTGCCAACAACAACTGTAGTTGTTTTACTGCTTGCAAGTCGTTATATAGTTTTCTTAGTTATTGATGGTTTTAAGGTTTTGCCAGGCCATTGCTATGGATACCTGAGTAGTGTTTTAAGCAGACTTGGTGGATCTGATTCATATTGTTAGCTGTCTGCTATAAGAAGGGTGCATTCCACTTTCAAAGTGCTGCAGGTCTGCCATACCTCCAATTCAAACACCACTTTGTCCTTTAAGAAAAGGCTTCTTAGAGCCATTGATGACATAAAACACTACCTCACCATCACAGTGTGACTTCACTATAACCTCTGAAGTATCTGATATAAAATGGAAAATAAGGCGGTCAGGAATTTCTCTGTATTCCTAAGGATAATGATATGTTTATGTAAGAGTCCTTACAAACACACACACACACACACACACACACACACACACACACACACACACACACACACACACACACACACACACACACACACACACACACACACACACACACACACACACTCATCAAAGTAGATTTTAGACTGCATAATACATTCAGCCTCCACCTGTTACTATAATGTTTACTTGCTGAAGGTCTGATGAGGGCGGTGGATGATACACAGACAGACATCAATGTTCACAGCCTCCTTTTCATTCTCATGCAAGATGCCTGGTTTAATATTAGTTTGTGTTTATATTTTTAAACCAAATGTTGAATACAACTATGATGGACTGGAGACTTGTCCAAGGTGTAACTTGCCTTTCACTCAAGGTTCCAAGGATAGAGCCCAGCCCCAACAAGACCCTGGGAGGATATGTGGTTATAAAATAAAAGGAATGATACTGGACGTTTATATTTAATGAAAATCCACTCATAATACAAACTCCTAGGTATTTGTAAGATTCAGTAAGAGTAATATGAATGACACTTCGAGCCTGAATTGTTAATCCTAACTCTAACCCTAAACTTCAGTATGCTCTGGGGCTGTATGTAGCACAGGGGATGGTCTCCAGGCCTTGGAAGCCTGAGGCCCCTCTTTTGGGGCTTTGGGATTCTGTGACTCAGACACAGCTGGAGACTACAATTCCCAGGGGCATTTGGTGTATGGGGCAAGGGAATCTGCATGAGCTGGAATGGGTGCCAGAGAATCCCTGGAAAGCAGTAGGTCACAATAGCTGGTCCTGGGTATTCTCATTCCCTATGGGGCAGCCCCTGGGTACAACGGCTCACTGCGGCTGGACTTCCCGTGTGATGCATTAACTCGGACCGGCCCAGACATCCTGACCTTCAGGCTCAAACTTCTGCTTAAGGAAATACCCTGGGAGATTGGCTGGGAGAGACTGAGACAATCTGCCTGCAGCCTTGTTTGGGCAGACTTGAGGTAACCTTACAGTACCAACAACCAGTTTAATAACCTTTGCAAGTAAGTATGCAGTCCCCCATGTCCCAACTGTAGGGCAGCACTGTGGGTGTGGGCATCAAGGCTGTGTTCCCTAAAACCCGATTGAACTCTTTCCATCTCTCCCCCAAATTTCATCCCCTACCCCAGCCTAGGTGGTTAGGTCATGGATGCACCAGCACCTAGGCCTTCACCAACCCTTTTCAGATCTCATCTCCTAACCCAGTTTAGGTGGTTATGTTGAGGATGCATCGGGAGCTAGGAACACACATCCCCTAGTCCAGCTTAGGTGGCTTGGCTGAGGGTGCACCGGGATCTAGAAACAGCTTTTTCCTGCCTAAAACCTACATACCCGGGCCTATCTTTGGAACTAGGCCATGGAGGCTTAACAACCTTTAATTTTCAACAGAAAAATGTACTTGCAATAACTACATAACTCAATCCTTAGCCTCCATCCAATTAACAATAAGAATACTTACAGTACCTTTTAATAATACTTATGTTTAATAATACTAAAATAATATTTACCTTTAATAATACTTACCTTAAACTTAGTATAACACTTACCTCAAAGAATACAAGCCTTTAAAATTTGCTTATTTTAAACCTATGATATATTTACCTCAAATACTAACCAGAACTTAGACTTACCTTAAACAAAATACTCACCACACAGAATAATATTCCCCAAATACCTACAGAAAAGAAAAATTTGCCTCAAATCCAAAACTTCAGAGCTTCAAATCCAAAACAGCTTTAAGACCAAACTGGTTAGAAGACACACTCTAAAGGCCGTTTCACACCGGATCCTGAAATATGTGCAAAAGCAGCTGTGATGCAGCTTCAACTCTGGTATCAAACCATGAAACTCTCCATGCTGCTGCTTTCTTATGAGTTGGATGAAGCCAGAATCTCTGTTTCTTCCTTCTCTTGTTTAGAAACATCAGGACCTCCTTACATCATCGTTTGATGTCAACTTCATTTCTTTCAAAGTGCGTTTTATGAGGACGATTTATTTGCAAAACGCAACGCGTTCAGTGAGTATGTGGGTTACACGACAGATTCGCATCTGAAAGATTCGGAATTTCGCGTCGTTTTTACGCAACACATCCGGTGTGAAATATTGACCCCAGCCTGACTCTAACCTTAACCTAACCCCAAACCAGATCTAACCCTAACCTTGACCTTAACCTCACCCCAAACATAACCTTAACTCAGTTCTAAGCCAGAAACATAAGCTTAACCCTATCAATTGGTATGGTACAACATAACCTAACTCCAACCTGGATCTCACCCTAACCTTATCTTAGACTTAGCCCGACCTACCCTGGATCCTTTTTCCCTACCCTTCCCTCTCCTGGCAGGAGAGGGGATGATACAGGGAACACCTAGTCCAGCGCAATTCCCACTTCACACCACTGTGGTACATGCATGAATTGGGACGTCGACGAACATATACCTTTTGGGCCAGTGGACGGGCACACAGTGCGGGGGGCAGATAGTGACACGCACTGGCCCATGCGATACTGGTGACCCTCTACTCCAAACCAACACCAGGCAACGGACTGGGCTGGGGAGAGCCACTGTAAAACTCATATCTCTGATCCTAAACCTAGCTCAACATACAATAACGCCCTGGATTGTCAGAATTATTGCATTTTGTGAAGGTGAGTTTGGTCACAGTTTCAATAATAAAAGAAAAGGAAAAAACAAACAGAGAAACACAGAAACAAAAAAACAAAATGGAAAAAATAAGTATGTTGAGGTCATTTTCTTGGGGGGCTGGAACCCATCCCAGAATTACAAATTAAATCAGGAAATGACTTCAACCTAAATATAAAAAAGTAAAAGTAAAAAATTAAAAGTAGTGTCGTTCATTTTAGCAGCATTTCTATACTTCTTTTACATTTGAAGAGAAAGCTCTGTTTTACAAAAACAAGCTGTACAGCCACAATATGATAAATGTTAATATTCAAAGGCTGGCTCTACCTAGACTACTTAAAGTTTTTATGAAGTCACGGAGTGAACTTCTAAAATGCTTCTTTTCTTAGTTGCAGTTGGAGTGTCAGAGTGTGGCCTGTAAAGATGAAAACACATGGTGAATGTAAACTGTCTGAGTTTGGTAAATTTTGTTAGTAACAAATGACAGCAAAAAAAAAAGCAGTTTTCTTTCCAGCTGTTTGACATGCTGGATGGAAACAGCTGTTACACCAGGCTGCTCTGTGTCACTAGTGACCGCTGCTGATGGAGGAGCTCAGCTTCAGTTTTCATTTCCTGCAGCAGTACGGGCTTCTTTCAGCTGCTTGAGCCTTCACGTGCAAAGCATCAATCCCTTGTCTTAAGACTCCTTGAAACTTCATCTTCTTAAACCTTGAGGGGGCAAGGCTTAACAAAATGACTGGCAGGACGCAGCCAGGTAACTTTACTTATCAATACTATGCGTATCAAAGCAGAAGTATGCAGACCAACAGGGATCGGTGCTGACTGCTGCAGGGAACATGTTCACCTGTGGAGGCCTCTGCATGCTTCTTTTATTGGTTGTGTAAGATTCTTTTTTTGAAGTTGGCTCCCTGTTTCGACAGTCTGATGGTGATCTCCTGCCCATCTGAGGAAAAGTTTGAGAACGATTAGTTTGTATTATGGTCAAAGTTGGATCTTAATTTTTGTCCTTGAAAATGTTCTTGTATTTAAAAGTACTATAATTAACTAGTACTATAGTAAGTACTATATCAATATATTGATTTATTTTGCCTAACAGAAAACTGGTTACAGCATGATGAATGTTAATTTAAATAAATCAACACCCCAGAACCATATAACGTGTCAGAATCCTTGAAGCGCAGGTTGAAGAGGAGGAGTAGCAGCAATCTTCCACTCCAGCTTATTAATTAATCAAAGACTCACACAGAGTTTTGATTCGTTTGATAGCCTGACTCTTAGGTACCACATGCAATGCAACGATTCAGCGTTGAATGAGGAAAAGCCTACATCTTATGTAGGTGAGTCATAAAGAGCCCAACTGCGATCAGGTGCATAATCAGTAATGCCTCGCAGGTGTGACACCAAAGGAGCGGGAAGTCAGGTGAGCGCTGCCCCTGAAACACCCAAGCAGATACACAGAGAGAGACAGAGAACGCGAGAGCGAGAGAAACGGGCAAGTTGGGACCATGTGACGCCCTGCTGCAGAGAAGAATTTATACACCGTGGACTTACTCCAAGCTGAAAACACAAACTGAGAAAAGAAAGAAATTTCTGAGTTCACAGATTATTCCCCACGTGTCTGTGATGGTCACATTTAATTAGGTAAACTGGATCAAATCAAATAGCACTGATCAGCTTCATTTACAGCCAGCTAAATGTGGAAGGCAGCGCTTTGTGCCTTGTCAGTACTCACTCCCTCCCCTGCAGGGTCTGGAGGGCTGTTCTATGTCATTCGGCTGACTCACCATCAGCAACTACCTGTTGCCCATCATTATGACCCCATTCAGTCAGTGTGGTTTCCTGCCAGCAAATCTCCGACTGCTTCTGCTCACGGAAGTGGAAAAGAACTATAAAAGCTCCTAATCCATGCCGCTTCACTGTTTTTGCAGATTTCTAAAGAAGATTACGTCCAGGGAGGAAGGACGGAAAAGTGCACAACTGTGGGTCAGAGAAAGAAAACACAAATTCTAAAATAATAAAGATTTAAAGCAGTTATTTTTACATCTGCTGAGAAGGATAATTATACCCACATAAATTTCCCAGAAATATGACCATTTTCAAGGAACTGCCGACAGGACTAAAAGTTTAAATCTTGAGGGGACCTTTATGACATTGTGTATTACTGCTGTATTCTCTCTTTTATTCTTTTATTCTTTTTTCAGAATAAAGGTTCATTAACATCAGATTGAAATTACAGTGAATAATGGCTTGCAGTTGTTCTGAAGACCTTTACTGGACTATTCAAGTATCAGTTCAGTTTCATTTATATAGCGCCAATTCACAACAACAATTACCTCAAGGCACTTTATATTGTAAGGTTAAAAACCATAAAATATTATAGAGAAGACCCAACAATTAGACAATCCCCTATCAGGAAGTACTTGGCAAGAGTAGGAAGGAAGAACTGCCCTTTAACATTAAGAAACATCCGACTCAGGGAGGGGCAGCTACCTACCATGAGGGTGACCTGTGGGTGAGGGGAGGGAGACAGGATACAAAGACATGCTGTGGAAGAGAGCCAGAGATTAATAACAACTAATGATTGAATGCAGAGTGGTGTATAAATACAGAGTGAAAAGAGGTGGGTAAAGAAGAAAGACTCAGTGCATCATGGGAAGCCCCCAGCAGCCTAGCGCTGTTGCAGTATAACTACAGGAGGGTTCAGTTCTCCTGATCCAGCCTTAACTATAAACTTGATCAAAAAGGAAAGTTTTTACTCCTTTAA
>JAMQGT020011419.1:0-116488 GCA_024447675.2 Pterophyllum scalare | reverse complement strand
ACTGTAATTCTACTTTGACAGTTGCGTGTTACAGTCAGTGTAATGCTTACGATGCCATGTATGGTCTGCCAGTGTTTGCTCGCTAATCATTTGTTTATCTTGTTTCGCCAATTAAAAAAAAATCAGCTGGATGTGTGATAAACTGTTTTCTAACACATATCAACTTCAGAGGTGATAATATGCAAGTGGGGCAGTGCTCATCTTGTTTTTGCAGCCCCAAAGTGACAGGTTCATGTTTGAGAGAATGTGTGATGAGTTGGGCATGGTACACAACTACGCAAAACACTGTTTATAACATTACACATTTGGGTGTTTTATTTAAGCATCATTTTTCTTTTCAAGGATTGTTTTATTATTTATTTATTTTTAATGAGTACACCGCATTTTATCTCTGCAAAATATAAATAAATAAATTTCTCACCAATCTTCAGGATTGCAGGATGTTACAGTTTTCTGCCCTTTGGGGAAAAAACCCCCTCTAAAGGCAACCTGAACATAAACTAGACACTGCACGCTTCAGAGATTTTATCAAAAATGAGAAGTCCGTGTTGTTTTCTCCTTTCTGCTGCTTCTCTTGTACCTCAGCAAGGCACAAAAACAACCTGTTTCACCCAATTATCTCTCCCACAGGGCACAGTCAGGCAATTTGGCTCAGTCAAGACTCTGATTCATTGAGCCAGATGATTTAAAGCTTTTGGGGGCCACAAGTCAGCCCACATGGACTGAAACTGCTCCGTGATTCTCAGTTGATATTTAGCAGCGCAAGTTGCTCCACTAAAGGTTGCAGAGACAAAAATAGCATGTTATTTCATGTCTCCCTCATTTGTCACTCTGTGAAAAACAGATTTCTGAGGGACAGGAACGTGTTTTAAACCACAAAGTAACGCATTTACCCTGCATGGCAAAAAGCTGCTTTCTGCTTGGATACTGATATTGATGGCATGCTGATAATTGACGTGTTTTTCCAGAAAAACATACATGATTGCATCAAATAACGATAGCCAGCTCTAACGCGCGGTGCCCTTTGCAAACATGGAAGTAATTATCCCGGACATCAGACCTTACAAAACCAATTCCTTCATTCCTGGCATCCCCTGAGGTTGCATATCCAATAATTACTGTATGAGGTCTAGAGCTCAGGCACACATAAAAGCCAATGATACCTGTAGTCAGCATTGGCTCGCTATACCAGGCACAGATGTCAGGACTAGTGGAAGAGTCCACTGGCACTTTATTGCCATGTTAAGCCACTTGTGAGAAAAATGACAAATGAGCCAAAGAAATCTGTTTGTTTGTTTGCGTGTCTATCCGCTGTTTAAAGCTGTGAATGGCTGATCAATGCATCAAGTCACTCTGGATTGTTGCAATTAGAAAACAATCCTGCAAAAAAACAACAACAAACAAACAAAAAAAAACTATTTTAGGTCATGTGCTATCAGTAGGAAAAGCAACAGAGAGGATAATTGGGTATTGACGAAAGAGTGTGAAAAGCAAAGACAGCATGCAAGACCACTCTCCAATTTACTCTGTCATCTCGAGGCTCTGATTATGCTGTTTACTGACCAGATAATTGGGGCAATGCTCGATAAAAAACAAACATTTTAGGGGGATATGTCAAATAGAAGCAACTTGCATAAAAATATTCCAAACACTTAGCTGGAATGATGCTTTCCTTTTTCCGACTACTACTTGCGAGTCCTGACACACTCGTGACTTCCTGGCTCCCCCAGTGTTTAATGCACTGTTATTTGCCGGATCGAGCCATTTTTCAAAGCACAGGAGGCTTTTGTACTTTCCTGGCTGGTATTAAATGGCTTATGAAGAGTTAACTGCCATAAATGACACCATCATGGTTTCTGCTACTAAAGCTGCTGCAGGATAGCTCATGTTTTACCAGCAGTGGACTCTTTATAAATTTTAATTTCGGGGCTCTTTTTAAAAAAATTATTATTCATTGAGAAATCTTTTATTTTTCACAATAACATTAGATATTTGTAATTAGTGTTATTACATATAATTTCATTCAGGAACAGATACTGCAGATAATGTCGAAAAGCAAAGAAAGACTCTACAGCACTTCATTTTGGATGCAGTTTTTAAGCAGTCTGTGTTTCCCTTTAATTAGTGTGTGCTGAACATGATGTGAAACTAAAATTTGAGCACCATCTAGTGTCGGAAGCTATTATCTTTAATGTGTTTTGTTAAACTCTAAAGAGAGAGCATAATTTGTTATTCAGAGTTTCTTCGTGCACGCTGCACTCATAGATTCAAAAGAATGATCCCCATGATTTTGGTTAGGATTAAGTCGGTGACCTACTTACCCTTAAAGAACTGCCAATACTGCCTTAAATTAAGCTTTCAATAAAGCTCCAATATTCTGGAAAAAAAAAAGTATAGCTATATGAAGGCCTATAAGAGTCACATTTCCACCTGATTGAATCCCAGGCTTCTCTGCGTCTCCGTTGCTCAGTGGGTTTTGTTACCCCACAGCCAGCAGACGCCTCATGGCTGGGTGAAAGACAACAGAGGCCATCTGTTGTCTGTGTATTTTCTTTGGTGCCGTGCCACAAAACTCTGCTGCCAGAACACCCAAGGGCACCCATGTGCACTATGCTGCGCCTGGAGACCAGCTCATCGAGGCACCTTTATAGCCCACTGGCTCCACTGGGAGGTGCCTGCGTTCTGCCAAAGCCTAGACACAACAGCAGCGGCGTTTGAAAAGGGCCTTGTTGTTGCTGCATCGTTACACAACCATGCCATTAACCTTAATTGGAGCAGCTCGGTGGAACACAGAAAAACTTTCAGCACTCTGAGACAGCGATGTCGTTCCCCTGAGTTACATAAAATCGAAACTGATCTCAGGCTGAGTTAATTGAATTGCAGAATACTTATCGTCCTGCTGAGGAGCTGAGGAGTAACTGAGGAGTAAGTGCTGTACAGTTAGAACTAATTCTCTGTTTCTGTGCTATGAGAGAACTAAAGCTGTTTTATAAACACAGGAGCATTGCTTCTCCCCTTGTTTCTTGGGAATCGCGATGATACTACTGTACTTATTCCCATGACAATTGTTACTGGGCGTAGTCAAGGAAACACAAACATAAGTATAGACATCAGAGGATGAGGGGCAATACCTACTTAAAAACAGTTTTCAAATAATAATTTGTTGTTAAACCTTCAAAGTTCGCAGGACTGAATAAAGACATGTATGGTACTGCTCACTATAACAAATTGCTGTAAGAATGCAGTGTGCTACCAATATGATACAAATTGTTTCAGAAAATCTAAATAATTGGGTTCAAATCATAAATTTAGAAGGGTCGTGGCAGTATACGCAGTTTCTTTTTCATCAGACCGATTGTTGTGGATGGGCGGTGTGGTCTCCTGTGTTTGTGTGACCAAGAAAACGTTAAAGTTTGGCTAGCAACAGGCTGCCACGCCTGAGGCTCCTGTAGCATGTATTCAGCTCAGCCCAGTGTTCATCTTTAGGGTGTTTGTTAAGATAGTGAATACAACAGAATTCCTATTAGGTGGCTGTGTGGTGCGGGGAATTGTAACAGTTTGAGAAAATCAAAGTTGGGGTTCACGGTTGAACAAATACAGTTATATTTTACAGTAATGAAGTGTTTGTGAAGGTTACAGTAGGCACAATAAAAAGCAGTATAGTGTCAACCAAATAGCCAACAGTATTAAACTGCAAAGCTCCTATTTGGAGACTCTGTTTTTCTGTATTATAACAGCATATCACTGCTAAATCATGCAGCCAGTACTGATTAAAAAAAAAGGATGTTTCTTACAGGGCATTACCAGTCTGCCTATTGAACACACATTTCTATATCACATCCTTGATTGTGTAGAAAAATACCAGGTAAACACCTTAAATGTTTTAGCTTTTGGGTCTTTCTATTTCCCATCGTGGCGTGATAGTGTTATTAATATTTCCTATTCATCATAAAAGAAAAAAAAAAGATCCCCAGTACTTCCATGCTAAATCTGTTATCTCATGCTGATATTAAGCTCCATAGAGATTGGATTGGAAAAGATTACTGTGACAGAAGCGATTTTCCAGGCCAGCGGGTCACTGCACATGCATTGGAACCAGAAGCATTACAGTACCTCATCTGAATATGTTTGTCCATGGAGTTAATCTTCCATTAACTGCTAACAGAACTCCTCCGGAGTGAATGCCGCTTTGGCTTTTTGACAGAAAGCTGAGGACATTAGGCAAACACATTAAAATTGTTAAAAGGACAAATAAACTAAACACTTGAATGGATTTCTCCCCCCTTAACTAAACAGCTAAGGCATTGTCTTGCTGTTACAATAAGCTGCAAACACACATCAATTATTTAGCCCAAACAGAGCTGCAGTCTGAGAACATTTTTTTGTGTGTTTTCTAAGTCATGAAATGGTTTGTGAATGTCAACAGCTTGACAGATTGTGAAAATGCACAGTACTGAATGAATAGTGTAAACATGAGATGAATCATCGCTGTCACAGGCGATACAAGCACGGAGGGGTAGAAATGTGGTTGTCTGTAATTCTGCTCTTGGGCTCCGCCAGCCTATAAAATCTCTATTTTTGCACCCAGTAAGAAGAGTTTTCTATGTTTATGCACCTGCTTGTGTTAAAAATAGAAACAGCAATATTTTCCATAGTGTCTCCACATTCCTAAGTGCATAGTATGCACATCATGTCTGGCTCCACGTTGATCCGCACACCCTCAGACCCCGTTATTCCCACCGCCATGTTTTACAGCTGGTTTTGAGGCATCATTCTCTCTCCTCTTTGCCCTCTTACATGCACCCTCCTGTTCTTGTCACTAACCTCAAACTTGGATTTATGAGTAGATAAGACTTCCAGTGTCAAATGATAGGTTTGCATTAAGCTTTGTTTCCCCTCCTGTGAAGTGGTTTGGAGATCACAACTGCACAGTGGTGTTTTGGTGGTTTGAGTTCTTTATTTAGGAAGTTCCGCATCTCTGATTAAGTTACATTTTTCTGTCTTTCTGTGAACAAGGCTCGATGTATTGATCTTCTGATTGTGCGGTCATATTTTGCCTGCCCGATCACGTTTTAGATACCACTGATCTAGCTCCTCTGACGTGTTTTAGAGCTCCTTAGAAACCTTCAGTGTGGCCGTAATGTAACATGGACACTTACATCAGTGTTTGTGTTGCCAGGTCCCGTTTGAAGGCAAAAATATATCTAGTTTATTAGTCACTGGTAAAGTCTAATAAGGTCTACCAAGTCTGCAGCAGAAGTAAATGGCAAATATGAATTTACTGCAAAAAGCATCAATCAGTAGTTCTTCATGAACATCAGGTCTATGAATGCAAATATTACTTATAAACAAATTCTGGTTCAGAGGCCCTGCAGTCCTTGTCCAGCGAGGTCAGAGGTCATTTGAACATATATTTGTGATAAATTTAGTAAGCGGGTGTACATGTGAAGCAGGAGGAAACAAACCACAGAAAGGCAGCCTAAATTGACCTCAAATACATCTATAAATCATTAGTAAACAGTTTATTAAAATGAAGGTTACGGTTAAAGCTTATTACATATTTATAAGAGCCCTTATTAGGGAAATTATACTAACGATTCATTATAAGGAATAATTAAAAACTAAGTCTGACAACAGAACACTGATTGTCTCAGTGAAACCTGTCTCTTTACTGTCGTAATACTCATTCTGCCAATAGGACCAGTAGAGGGCAGGCTAGCATTCAGTTTCTCTTATGAAGGCAAGTGCCAGTCCACTGGATTCTTGCAGGATGTTGTTTTGTAAATCTTTTTTTTTTTTTTAATTTATTTATTTATTTTCAGTTTCACATTTACTATACAAAGAAACTGAAGCCTGCAACAGATCCTTATTTATGAAATTATTTGAACTCTTCAGTCATCTTACTTTGTCAGAGATCAAGAGGAAGAGGGCTTGTGTCGCTGTGTATGAAATGTGCGCTGTGATTTCACGACAGTGCACTAGCAGGCGTTGTTGAGCGGTGGCATGCGGCTCTGCAGTGTCAGTGTGAACCAAAGGAAAATTTGGGTTATTACAGTAGCTGTGTTGCTTTGTTAGATTAATCAACCTGAAACAGGGTTACCATGAATCAACATGACAGGTGGAAGAGCTCTGGGCGGGCACACACGCACTCACAGATCTAAGCACTGTCAATGCACTGCACGAACAAATGGAATCTGAAGTCATTTTCTTCCTCAAAGGGATTCAAACACAGGATGATGTCAGCAGGTCAGCTCGTGGCGCAGAACTACAATGTTGTGACACATAACGGCAGAAAAGACGGCGAGATGAGTCTCAAGAGAGACACCAGGAAAATGACGTGACTCGAGAGGATTCTTCTGCAGTCTCGTGTGTGCACGATCAGTTAGATGAGGTGGAGCTGGCAGAGCAGTCCTCACTCATTTGGAATCCATTCAAGTTGTGACAGTGGCTGCAGTCCCTTTAAGAACTGGGAAGTGCTTTTGTTGGGGCATGCTATGCACTGGCAGTTTTTAAAAAAAATATATACAGAAATGGGCCAAAAATATTCCTATCAGAGTCAGAGTCACTTGGTTGTGAAGAATTAGCCTAAAAAAATTCAAATTCCCCCTCTTCTTTTGTCCTCCACTTGTCCAGTTTCCTCTTTTTTTTTTTTAAAGGACTGCACACCATGCTGAGATATACCACTCTTTTGACTAATAGCTCTTTGGGAATCACACTGTTGGTGCAAAATTATTATTTTATGCCTGTCAAACTGCTATCTTTAGTTGAATTTATGAAAAAATGCCAAAGAAACAAATTGTGTGTTTTTGTTACAGGCTAACGATGTGCGATCCTGCATGTTGTGCTGACGAGCTTTTATTCTCTGTGCACAGAAAAGAAAAAGCCCAAAACAAAATCCAGTAGTAGTTCACAATTTATTTACTGAATAAATTTGGACAAAAACACCAGAATCTGTTACGATACAATCAGAACATCTGAGGCAGATATCCCACCATGCACCACCCCCCTCCATGAAACAAAAACTAAACATTAGCACCAAATCAGCACCAGCTTAAATAAAGGTAGCTCAGTCTACATAAACAATGAAAGCAATAGCTGTTTTACTTTTGAAATCCAAAAACAAGTCAGAAAAAATAGCAAACTGAGACATTTCCTGTTCTTAAACTTTTCTTGAAAAAAAAGGAAAAAAAAGAAACAAACCAAAAACAAGCACCCTTCTAACCCCCACCCCGACCTCCCACCCTTTGCTAGGTAGGCTATAGCATTCATGGAGCACATGCCAATGTGTAGTTAACCCCCCCCCCCAAAAAAAAACACAAATTCAAGTAACATTGAGATACGACAAAACGTGTCCACTGGTACCCATTTTCCGAGCATGACCGTTTCACAGAACCTACGTAGGGAGTAGAAAAAAATAACATGAGGTTCTGGAGTGAGCATGTCATAGCAATACTATCACTGAATATCTCATAGCAATTTTTTTTTTTTTTTTTTAAAGAAGTGAGGGAGACTGGGTGGCATGGGGCTGTCGGGGTACAGGAATACTGGCACAGAAGATATTGTGTATTCTAAAACTTCAGACAGACTTTTTTTTTGTTTGTTTTTTCTGTTGGCGTCTGTCCTGTGTCAAGATATTGCCTACATCATACACAAAAAAGGAATCTCTGGATAAAGAAAAACCCTGCAATGTGGTTTTAAATATATATATATATATATATATATATATATATATATGTATATATATACACACACATATTTATTTATTTATTCATTTTTTATATATATATATATATATATATATATATATATATATATATATATATATATATATATATATATATATATATATATATATATATATATATATATATATATATATATATAATATAGCTGTTACAATTTAAATAAAATGTTATGTTCTTCCTACAACTGAAGAATGAATTTAAATTAAAAAAAAAGAAAGAAAGTAAGCTAATTTTAGAGGTGGAATCATCCATTCACCTAACACATCAAGTGCATGATACCGTGTGGGGAGGCTGACTGAGGAAACAGTTTAAGATTGAGGTGTACAGAGTGACATTAAAGCAGCAGTAACAACAGACTGGAATAGCTTTAAAAATGATGAAAAAAAAAAAAGAAAGACAGAGGAGGTGGAAACATAAAAGACAAGGCCATTGAGGAGTTTAGTGACTGTCAGAATCTTCAGTAATATAAAACTGACAAATGAGACACGGAAACACAACATAAAACTTAAACCATGAGACAAGGGCGAGGTCAGCCGTCTCAATGATGATCAAAACAACAAGAAACGCCTGCTCCGTTAAACAATGCTCCCGGGTCAAAACTTGGGGCCCTGTTATTTCTGACACTGGGACTGTGGTTTCAGTTATTACCGCCTGGAGCTATGACATCAAACTAAACAAAACCATTAAGAAAAGCTGCGGCGTTGGGAGTCTGTCAGTTCACTTCAAATTGCTCTCCATAGTTTCCTGTGTTTGTATGTCCCTTCATGCTTTCCATAGTGTCAAAAATAAAATAAAATGGTGAATGTGTCTACTTTTATGAGCACCACATTTAAACCAAAAAAAAAAAAAAAAAAAGATCCAAAAAGAACATTTGCTACATTGTTTGCAACCTGCATATCTGGTGGCAACATCCCCGATCAGGATGAGCATCGCCAGATGATGTATAGATGCCATTTGTCATGCCGGACTCAAGGTTTTCCATGAAATGGTGGCAAAGGAAACAGGATGGAAACACCTTTTTTTTTTTATGAGTGACAAATTCACCTATTTACTTCTACTCTACTGTTTTTTGGCTCTGCCGTGAGCTTGGCGAGCCAACCGTGGCGGAGTCATCCGTTTGTGCTTGGTGTTTGCTCAGCTGAAGAACTGCTCCAACTCCTCTTCCATGTTCACCTCAGGCACCATCTGCTCCTGCTCTCTTTCCCCTCTGCTGTGCACTGCAGCGCCCCCTAGCGCCCCGGAGGTGGCAAACCACGGGTGCTCTAGAATCTCCCGAGAGGTGAGGCGCTCTGCCGGCTCCCGGCGGAGGATGGAGCGGATCAGGCACTTGGCCTTGGGTGTCAGCGTCTCGGGGATGTTGAAGTGGCCCCTGCGGATTTTGCTGAACAGCGAGCCGGGCTCGATGTCGTGGAAAGGGTAGCGCCCCACGAGGATGGTATAAAGCATGACGCCCAGGCTCCAGACATCAGCCGCCTTCCCAGAGTAGCTGCCGCTGGCATTGAGGATCTCGGGGCTGACATAGGCCGGGCAGCCGTGTTTGTCTGACAGGGAATCATCATGCCCATTCAGGATGTATGTGTCCTCAAGGCTCTCCAGCTTTACAAGGCTTCTGCAGACACACACACACACAAAAAGCCACACTGAACTCCTTACAAATGTAGTTAGAATTACTGCCATCTTAAAAAAAAAAAAAAAGTTGGGTACAGAAGACCATCAAGGGAGTAATTTGCTCTGACGGGCAACTAAAAGTGTTTTAAATCCGTCACTTTTGGATGTCAGTGGAAATAGATCACATAATTCTCCAGGCTTTTGTCTGACATTTCTTTTTCACTTAAGAGAAAGAAAGTGTCACTGTACAAATAGATTTTCCAGAAGAAACATAATTATGGGTACTGAACCATTCTGCTCAAAAAAAAAAGAAAGAAAAAAAACTCTTTTTTTTCTCCTACCCATCAAAACATCATCTATTTGCACTCTTCTCTAAACCCTGCAACAGTCGCCACAACGCCCAGAATGAGAAATCTGCCTTTTTTAAAATTCCCCACACGTGGGAAGAAAGAGCCCCCAGAAGCAGGTAAAAGCCACAAGATATGATGCACCAAGCAAAGGGTGCGCGATAGAGAAGAGGATGTAGTTTTTGCCATGTGTGATTTCTACCCCTTCACATGAGGCCGTTTGCTTTCATTAATACGCGGTAGGGTGATTTCACATTTTAAAATGAGGAACACTCTATTGTTTCCTTGAGCAAAACACCCATTGTTCCCCTGTGAGATAAAGAGCTGTGTGAATTTTAAATACAGCACACCACTGCCTGGATAACGGCTCATTTGGAGGATGTGCAAACCTGCAATTACACATAGAAAGAGAGAGAGCCTAGCAAGGCAAACTACTAAAATGGAACTGAATTTAATATTAGCACAGATTCTGTATTTGAGTTGAATCAGAGGCAATGTGTGCCCATCATAAAAATAAAAAAAAAATTCAGGTGTGTTACACAAGCAAAAAAATAAACAGGCCTCGTTTAAGTAGCTGCATGATTCTACTCAAGGCCAGCGTTTGACTGATGGTCTTTAAACAGGCTGCTGTTTGCACAAAGGTTAACAGCAGCATGACGAACTCGGGTCAAGGAGCCAACAAATGCTACGGAAGCCTGCTCAGGTATCATTTTCTGTCTGCTTATGCACTCCTCTCTGAAGTCATAATAGCTTTTTTTTTTTTCTACCACACATGGGTTCAAAGCCAGAGGAGGTCTCTCTAAAGCAGCTTTGTCTCCTCTCTCATCTCTATACGCTCATGTTCACTGTTTCAGCAGGACTGAAAGGCTGTAAGAGGAGTCCTGACAGGCCACATAGTAAATGTGACCCAGCGTCGCCCTTTGCCATCACTCTTAAAATTCACCCAACATGAATCATTTAGTGGAAGGGGGCCGCAGCATCCGAGCCCAGTGACATTCAAGGTTACTGGACCTGGACTAAATATGTGAGGCGGCTCAGCTTCTCTTTTCCGCAGAGAGCGCCAGAGAATGACGTCACATGTTTCACACGAGAGGCCCAGAGTGCAGCATGCGCCTCTAAGGTGTTAAATAAGAACTACTTAAGAAGATGCTCTGAAGCTTTAGTGCTAGAATTTGCAAACGGTCTGCAATAAAATGAATACAAAAAACTATTGAGTCTTAATTGGCATCAACTCAAATTCTAAAAAAAGATTACTAAATAGCTGCTCTAACAGATGTCTGGAATTTATTGTAGTTTTCAAATACTGCCACCAGGGGTCAGTAAAACTGTAGTGAATAAGTGTTGCTCTAAAGTTTTCTCTTGCTCATAATATAGAAGCCCAGAGTAATTGATCATCTGCCCTGGTAACTGATCTGCTCATGCTTTTCAGCTCAACAACCTCTCTGAGTAAGAGTAGTGATCACATTGGTGATCGCTACTCCCCCCCCCCAGTGTGATTCCATTCACATATGCTGTATACGTGATAGTATATTCATTGTGTACAAGAATAATCAGGAGACACAAAAGGCTCACATTTCCTGCATACTGCACAACATCTTGTATTGTCTCACCTTACACTATCTGTGATATTAGCTGAAATATGACACACATACCAATGATTGCAATACTTGTATGAGATATTAAAAGTGCACAGCGAGCATTCATGCCCAACAGAGACAAGGTTTTTGAAGAACTCACCTGTCCTCGTTCTTGAAGACAAACTTCCTCAGTTTGAGGTCACGGAGGACCAGTCCATTGTCGTGGCAATGTGCCACAGCCGCGGCTATCTGATAGAAGAGCCTGGCAGCTTCGTCCTCTCGCAACTTCTTGCAGGTACGGACAAAAGAGTGCATGTCGCCATAGCTTCTCTCGAAGAACACATAGGCCCGCGTCTGCCCAAGCAAAATCTCCAGGATTTGGTTAATGTGCTGGTGCTGGCCCAGGGCAAAGTAGGCTGCCAGTGACTCCTGGTATCGGCCAACTTCAAAAACCTGCAAACAGAAGAAAGAAGCATTCGTAGTAACAGTGAGCATTCTGGCCAATTAGATCTTTTTCTTATCCAGAACAATGTATGGGCTCAACTATGTCATTAGGTTGTTTTGGTGGTTGATGATCTTGGGTTGGGGGTTGTGTGGAGTCACAATTACATCCAAATTGGAAGAGCTTTAAATTGCTCTCTAATTGAACTAAATGTAACCAAGGTATGAGTAATCCAGCACATTCTTGTGACACCAAACTTGTTCTTTGGGCAGAGGGACTAAGATTAAATAGAGGCAAACTGAAAGCATTGTATTAGTGCATGGCATTGTGCTGCAGCCTCAGGGTCGCAGTGTCTCTTTTGTTTCCATAGTAACCCCCAATTGACTTTCAGTACAAGTAGTTCAGGTGAGAGGGCTCTTCTTCTTGCAGTCGATACAAAATACACCCCACAGGTCTTGGGATCTTAAGTTGCAGCCTAAGACTCAAGCTAGACAGGCAAGATCAATCCTGAAAACAGGGGGATTGATCGCTGCTGTATTGAAACCAGCACAAAGCAGATGGGGTCAAACAGCAGTGAGCGCACAGCCTGTGCCAAAGGCCATTAATTTGTTATTGCCATGACAAAACATTATCTCAAGTCAAAAGGTACAGTTTATTTGATATGTCATGGCAAATGAGTCCAAGGGTGCATGCAACTATTGCCTCAATTCATCCACTTAAGCCTCAGGGACAGCCCACCTGCCCTTATAATCGGTAATTTACAGAAGTCAATACAAGCTATAAATGTGGTGAGGAAAGGCCATGAGGTTGATCCAAGCTTAATAGGAACAGTGTTTTATTTTCTTACAGCTCACTAGATCTGTGTGCATTGTATTCAGTTCAACTTCCCTTGAAGAACTGAGCATTTGGTGCAAAAAAAAAAAAAATGTGCACGAAAATGTTGGCATCATAAATCCAAGAGTGAGCCTTGTGCCATGAAAGAAAGAAACCACGGGTATGCCAGAATAGCACACAGAGAGGAGTGTGTGTGCGTGGTTACTCACTCCTTTGTCAACGTTACATCATGCAATCCAAGCCACACAGCTCACTCCATTCACTTTTTCCATTAGGCTGCTCTGCCAGCTCTCTATTTACAATTCAAGCAATTATTAAAAAGCGGAGATGGTGGACAGGAAACCCATAAAAGCCAGTTCAGAATTCTTCTGCATGCTCATCACATTTTAGTTTATTATGCATCAAAATAGAAGTAATTTTAATTAATTTAGACATGCAAGCAATGGTCCCCTAAATATTTCGTGCAGAAATGTTATTTAAACACTGCTTTTCATGATTGACGTGGGTGGGGGGGGGCGTATGTTGCGAAATAGGAAAATTTGTTACCATATTGCCTACTAACCTTACATACGAGCTCGTCCCCGCTGTGCAGGTGGGCGGCTCTGAAAACGTGGTCTCCCTCCAGCGGCTCCAACAAAAGGTAGTCCCCGATGCGGGAGATACAGTGCGAGGAGTCCGGGGTCTCCGGCGGGCTGGGAGACCCGAGGTTGGGGCTGAAACTCTGGTGCGACTCTGTAGTCCTTAAGCAAGACAATTCTTCAAAATCGTGCGCTTTGTGCCGCGATCTCCCATAACGTGAAATGTTAATTGGATTTGACCTCTGTATGTTCATGAGGAATAAGTGTGATATCTCCACAAAATCGTGGTGGTGGTGGTGGGGGCTTCCTCCTCCTCGTTTTTCGTCTCTTCTATCAGGGCAACACTTCGTTGTGCAGCAAGACAATCTGTCCAGTACTTTAATTAAGCTTGCATGAAGTAAAAAAAAATAAAAAAAATAAAAAAAATGAAGCGATTTAAGTGCACCTTGTCTTTGCAGAATATAGCAGACTGCGTGCAGCCAGAACTGGCTCGCTGAATTTCATGCAACTAAAATTAATCTCTGATTTTTTACCGTTCACTTGGCCCCCTTTGTTTTCCATTCATCATTTATTGTATAAGGCTGGGGGTAAAAATTAATAAAGAATTACTGACCTAAAACCGGATGAAAACCTTTAGCACGGACGTGCTGCAGATTCATTAACAGGCAGAAGCAAACTGCAACAAAGGCTGACAAAAGTTAGCTTTTAAATGAATGAAGAGAAACCCGCAGCTTGTCTTGCTAGCTTATCTTGCCGGTTAATGGTATGCAGGGCACGTTTCATAAAACGGAAACAATTAGGGAGAGGCAGCTTGCAGGCAAGGAAAAAATGCAAAGCGAAACAAATAAAGCAACTTTCCAAGCTAACTATAGCTGCTGACTTTTCTTTTTTCTTTTTTAGACAAACAGGAGCTAGCAGGTGCAGCGCTAACTAGTTAGCTCCCTTGGCTAACTAGTACCAGGTCAGTGCACGGCCTTGTTCCCCGGGATCATATCCATGCACAGTTGATTGTCATCTACCACATAAGGAGAAACCCCCATCCGGAAAAAGCCCGCTGTGGCTCTTTGTGTGCGGGAGTCGAAGTCCTCTCTCTGTCTGCGGGTCCAGTCCAGAATAAAAGTGACGTCCGTCTCGTATATCTGCTGATATAAACTGATGGAAGGAAGGAAGGGACGGCCGGCCGACTTTCCCAGGCCAATCCCTCGATTCAGCAGGACATCCTCTCTCCCGTGGTGCCGCTGTGCTTCTTACGTGGCTGGGAATCTAGTCCATTCAAGTGCGGAGGGAGGCCAGCCGAGCTGTACACACTGCGCCTGTACAGAGAGAGAGAGAGAGAGCGAGCGAGAGAGAGAGAGAGCAGCCAGCCTGCCTGCCTGACGGGGGGAGGAGGGGGGGGGCTTCTGTACTACACGCACACCTGCGCGCGCTCACACACACACACACACACACACACACACACAGTGCATGTCAACCCGCCCCCTGACGTCATGCAAACGTCCAAACCCCATTGGCTTCCTAGCTGACTTATAATATGCAGTGAAGTCATGTGAGAGCCATGTAGTGCGGCTACACCCCCAGGAATCTAAATGCGTCGCATGCTGGTAAATTGGATGTGGATGTGGATGTGGATGGGAGGAGGAGGGGGCCCGGCGGTGAGAGTATAGCTACTGTACGTGCTGTGTTACAAATGTGTGTCCTCCTGAAATGTCATTCAAGGGAAAGCGAGGGAGATCCCGGTCTCACAATAATAGCGCACACGGTTCAGCGCAGTTACCGCATAAAAGTCGTGATATTTGTAACACCTTTACGGCGCCGTCTAGCTCTGTAAATAAAAAACACTCAGGAGACAGTTGACCCGTTACTTAAAATTACATGAATGTAACTAAAGGAGGACCTATTCAAAATGCACTGTAATATGGCACTCATTAAAAAAAACATGTACCATCCTAAAATGCTCTGTAAAACAGCCAAGAAAAAAAATCAGTGGTAGGATAATATTCCAGATTTTTTTTGTGTCAAGTGTGTGTGAGTGTGTGTGTGGGGGAAACAAGATCTGTGACCACAGACTTTATTAAAAAGCCAGCACAGGGGTGTGTGCATCTTAGACATCGCTAGTAACAGATTCTTCTGTTGCACAGTTGTGCATGGAATAGCTTCATTATTCATTGTTCTTCCCTATACTACCAGGAGGTGTGACGGCAGACTTGTGCAATTCCATGTAGGACTCCAGGGCGGTGTGAGGAATTCATGCAGCTGGACACAAGACACTGGCAGAAGTGTTTGATTTAATGTTTGTTCCCCAGCCTGCACATGCATACACAAATATGCACTGTTCCACAGTCTTTGTTTCTCACGGTGTGCCTGAATAAGCCCCCGCAACATGGAAATGTGTTTTTCACACAGAGGGCCCTCATCATTCTGGTCTTAGAATGTGGCTGCACCCACAAGCTCCTCAAATATATGTGTATGTATGTATGTATGTGGGTTACTGTATATGAGATAATCTCTGTGAGCCACCCACTTTGCTCCTTGTTATAATGCTGGAACATTCTTCCACATACAGTAGCTGCACTTTTGTTTCACCCACTCAATTGAGAACTGAACTTCTGAACTGTGGAAATGTTACAGGTTACTACAAGCTAAATGAGCACAGCAATACACACGTGGTTTGCTGGAATGCATTTCTGTTTGATACCTCTGCAGCTCTGCATTTGTCCATCGCTCTAACCCCAAATGGGGATTCTGTTAAACTGAAATCACAGCTGTGCATGAATCAGAATAATAATCTCCAAAGATTCCCTTTGCCCTCATTCCTTGATACACTGTGTGACTCATTCACAGTGGAGGGCAGCACTCGAGAAAATCCGTGCAGTCTCATCAGCTCTCCAGGCATGCCTACATGCCGAGGAGTAACGCCAGGCTGCCCCGGCAGTGGCTTCCAGTGAGAGACTCTGTATAGCACTGAAACATGATGTGTCCTGGAAGACTACAGAGGTCAGTGCGGATGGCTGAGCATCCTTGAATGCCTGGAGCAGTGATTCACCAACCTCTTAACAGGCTTTTTTTGCCTTGTAGAAAATAATCTAAGGTCAATTTTCCAGGTAACCTTGAGGTTAGGAGAAGTTAGTCAGGGCTCATATCCACCAGCGGAATATCATTTTGCATGTTTATCACACTGGTTGCAATCAAGTGAAAATCGTTAGATATTTTTCTTTGATTTTTTTTGTGTTCAGAAAGAAGCCAATTTCCTGCCGTCACATAGCAACCCAGCTAACTCATGTTGACACCGGCAAGAGTCGACGCTGTCACAATCCACACCCTGTGGGTAACTTCCACTGTGAAATTCAATCGTAGCAGGAAAGATGGATGCAGAGGCATGGGAGAAATGAGATCATTCAGCGAGAGGAGACAGTGCGAGGGAGCGCGAGGCAGAAGGACGGAGGATGGTGAAGCAGGCGGCTCGGAGAACGTGATGAGAGGTGGGGAAAGTGAAATACGAAGAGAGACCAAAGAAGGGTGAAACTGTGAGAAAGTGTGGTGCTGAAAGTTCACAACTCAGTAAGCAATAGGAGAGGAGAAGAGAGGAGAACATGATTATTGTAACAGTGAAACTCTGACTTTCTAAGCAAAATTTGCTGGCACACACACACAGGTGAGCTATAGTGGTGCGTGAAAAGTGAAACTTTTGTTTATTTGCTTTTTTGGCCTTTTTGTTAGTAAGGACAGCCTTCAGCAGACAGGTGAGTGGGGGAAGAGAGTGAAGGGAATAATAAGCAGACAATGACCCAGGGCAGAGTCAAACCTAGGAGGCTGCAGCAAGGACGTGAAGATGGGTCACGTGCTCTACCAGGTGAGCTATAGTGGAACCCTGAAGAAGTATTTTTAAAGATATTTCCTTTTATACTACACATTTTGAATGTTTGTTGTCACTTCAGGTAATTGAGACTAACACGTCTTCAGCCAGGAAGGAGTGCAGAAAGGTGAGGAACATCTGGGCAGAGTGTAGCAAGATGCAGGGAAAGACTTGCAGCACAAGCAAGATGGGCAGCCCCAAATCATGAACTAGGTGCTGGTTTCTGGTCCATGTGTCTCACTGGTCTATTAAACAGCTTAATCACTTATTAAGATGTGGGAGGCAGTCGGGTGAGTCGGGGTATTTCTGTGGGCTCGACTTGCCTTTCCATAAAATTCACCTCATCCCACTGATTAATACATATCTGTACAGAAACAAGTGGGACTAAAGGGCACCTAATCAAACCAAGAAAGACAAAGATGCCTGAACAGACAATGACAAACATTTTGAGTCATTATGAAAGAACTGATACCAAGCTAATATCAAAGGTATTCTCAGTCTTGTTTCAGTCAGGCCCAGAGTAACTAAGCTGGGATCGGACGGCGCCTCATATTCAAGTGGGTGAAAAAGGAGAGCCGCAGACTTGAGGAACAAAAGAAGAATGTGAAAAGGGGGGTGGGGGGTAGAAAATAATTTCAGTTATGATATGACATTGCTCACAGGCTTCCCATTCATTCCATGTAATCTGCTTGATACAACAACTTGTCACACAGCAACTGCAATCAGACAAAAATCACAATCGCAACTGCGAGCTTGCTTTTGATATCACTTTGCAATTAGATCTAAAAAATGGCATGTCATACACAGGCAGAGAATAGTGAAAATTCATAATGCTATTTATGTTATACTCCCCGTTATTATCACTGAGCACAGCCTTAAAAAAAAAGATACACTGGACCAACACAGCTATGGTACCTGCATAATAATTTTTCTCTTTTGCCCAATTACGGCAGTAAATATAATAATGCTTATAAATGAGCACACTGCTCGAAGAAATGCCCAGTCAGCAGTGGAGTGAAACAAAGGGACGGTTAAACATTGGTGGTTCAGCTGACCCTAATTAAGCTCGCTATTGTCTGAACGGCACATTACTTGCTTCTGTATTTTATGAATCAAAATGAAAACGTGCTATGCCGATGAATTGAGGACGCTGCCCTGGGAGTATTTCTTGCTGAGACATTTTCCCGTTTACTTCTCCGAGGCAGCAGGAAGTGTGAGTGGTTTTGAGTGGCAGGTCATGCAGGCAAGACCTCGAGAGGAAGGATCTTGGCTTGAGGGGGAGACAAGATTGGCGTCACAGGCTCTCCTTCATGGAGTCAGACAGCTGAGTGAGGACTTGTGGCAGCTCTGTCACTGGACAGGGTGACTCACTCGCTTATAAGTGGAGCGGTTAATAATAGTCATACATTAGTGGTCCTGAAGTGAAATAACACAGCTTTAACAGCTTAAGCCCTCTAAAATGGCTCACCGTGACAGAAAGAGATGAGGACAGTCTCATAACATCAAGCATGTCTGTATTAATAATAATAATACCAATTTAATAATAATAACTGGCACATTACAGCTGGCATGTCACAACTGGCAGGAAAAAGCCAGAAAACCCCTGCAAAAACAAAACCACCAGCCTCTTGATTTGTGATTTCTTTTTGCTCTCTTAAATATTTCCCTTTGTAGAATAGTTTTAATTTTCCAGTCTTGCTGTACCTTCATGGAACTGCTTGAGGTGTTACAGACTTTAGTCAAATTCTCAAACAACACACTCTTTGGAGATCGCAAGGCGAGGGTGAAGAGGCCGGCATTATATCACATTTGCCAGTGATGACTCAGTCTCAACTTTCCAATACTTGCAGGAGACAGACTACAGGAGCCGAACACAGTCAGCAAAAGTGCATTCAGCATCTCAGGTTGCCTTAATAAAGGTTTATGGTTGAACATATTTTATCACTTTGTTCACGTTGTGCTATCCTCCATTTTCTTTGCTACATTTTACAGGTAATAAATGCACATGGAAGGTAAAGACTGCAGCATTTACAGAGTGTAGACAAAAAAAAATGTAAGAGCCTAAGACACATGACTGAATCCTATATCAACAACACATGTGCTGGCAGAGCTAATCTTGAACATGGTAGAAATACCAAAGAGGCAAAGTGGATGATTACCCTGCTGTCTAGGACCATTAGGAGGCCTGAAGGCTCCAGAATAACTGTGTGGCAAGTAGCTTTTTTGTTGTTGTCGTGAACTGGATTATACTGTAATGAATTGTTCTTAATTGCCTTGTGAGTTTGCCCACAAGATAGCATGGAAAGTACCAAAATAGCGTGGCATGAACGTGGCATATAACCTAAAAATAAAACGTTGTCCTCAAAAAGAATGGATACATGTGATATTTATTAAAGGGCTCCCTTTAATTACTCTAGGTCCACTTTCAATAGAATGTATAGTACAGCATTTGGCATGGATACAATGGAAGTGACTGTATATAAGCTGCTTTGTGACATCAGGTCAGTATTCAGACAGTAATGGAACTCACGGGTATTATTTTCCACATGGCCTCTGAAATGAATGGTGGTTTATCTTAAAGTGCTTCATGAAGTACATTTGATATCTGTGAGTATGCAGGCAGCATACACATCCAGTGTGACTGTGTTTTGGTCACACTGGAGTAGAAGGTCATCTGAATCTGCTCTTTTTCACTGACCCAGAGCCTGTATGACCAGCTACAAAATGACGAGCAGACGCTGCCCTTCTCCAGCCTCTGCATGAGAACACATACACAAGTCCTCTCTCTCTCTCTGTCTACACACACACACACTCACACGCACATGCACAAGTGTGCACCTACATATCACTGCAATGCACTCAACATGCAAGCTGCTGCCATGGCAACCTGTCTCCCTCCTCCAGGGAATATGATACAGGACTGCAAACATAAATATAAACACAGACATAAACACACAACTACACACGGCGAAATACACAGAAGGGACTCCATGGTCTAATCTCCAGGGAAAGAACACTCTGCTCGGTTTAAGAGCGATTTTGTGCCAAAAGGTACATTTCATGCCTGCTTAGGAAGGAAAATTAAGGCAACGAGTCATGATTCACTTTCCTTCACTTGTACCATGCATCATGATGTAGTCACCCAGCTCCATCGTAGCATGATTATGGTCGGCTTACTGTCGCGTCCATCATCCAAAGTGAATTACTGCTTCATTATGCTGTATTCATTTTATACGCAGTTGCTTTTCTTACATGTTTTTTCCCCCAATGGCGTGGAACAGCCTCCGAAAACTGCTTTTAGACCACGCGACGCTAAAAAATGAAATCGATACAAATGCAATCCATTTGGATGAAGCTGAGGCTTCTGCTCTTTTCAATTTTAGACGAATAATAGCCGTGATGCAATTACTCTCAAGCTATTATTCTGCAGAACAATCAGTACAGGTGGAGTCCCCGTGCAGCATGTGCAAGCAGGTGGGACACACCAGTGAAGTACACATTGATGAAATGCTGGCAAGGGCATCACTTGCTACTGCACTTCATCAGTTTACTCAACTTCCTGCCTGCAGTGCTTCTGTGTCTCATGTGAGAAACCTCATCTCGTGTTTGTACATTACACACACACACACACACACACACAGCACACATACACATAAGGGTGCTTTGAAATCCCACTTCTGTGCGATCACTCATTATATTGTGCTTGTCAAACAATCCCTCGTTGAAGACAGCAGGGATAACTGCTGCATGGCAATCAATTCAAACAACATGCTCACTCCTTGTTTACTCTAGACATTGCCTTTAAGAAAAATCAAAATAGACAGAAACCTTGTATTGTACTGTGAAATCTCAAAGAGGAAGTTGTTGCTGTAAAAGGAGAATCTAGGCCACGCTGGGCTGAGGGCAGCAGATATCAGATAAGAGCGTGCATCATTTATTTAAAAAAAACATGCACCGTTAAATGATGAGAATCACTAAGGGAATGCCTGCTTTCTGTCCGCGGCTTCATAAAAAATTTCTTGTGTGGGTTGCCTGCCACTCTGCTTTCAATACAATATCTATTCACATATTGGGGGAAATGCAGCTATTAAGATAATCGTCTGTCATCTCAAGAGGCCTTTCTCTTCAGGCGAAATAGCCTCGAGACTGACAGTGGCAAACAAGAAGGGTAGACAGAGGGACAATAAGAAGGAGAGGAGTGAAGGACCTTTGATTACTGTCATAGCAAACAAAATTAGCAGCATTAGCTTTGACAGTAATGATTTGTTTTTTCTGCCGTAGCCGGCTAACTGAGACTGGCATGCCTGTGGGAATCTGCGCTGGGCATGGTTCACTGCATTTAGCATACTGCTCAAATACAGTTACTTCAGACTATGACTGCAACATTTGGGAAAGCCAGTATGGAGCAGTGATTACAAAGAAATACATAGTGGTCATGTCTCAGCGTGTTTAAGGCACTGGAAATCCCTCTGATAAAGGCTCAGATAAACATTAGCATAACCTTTCATAATGTCAGCCTGATAGTCAGTGAAACCCATTTTCAGTCTGATTGGAGATAATGCTGTACAACATTAAAAAGACAGGGTTCCATGGGTGGCGCATTATGTGTCTGTCTTTTGAGATATCATCTTTGTGATCGTGCCTTTGATGGTTTTTCCTTCTCAGAGCAGGACAGCCCCTTCGGTAGCACACCTCTGCAAGTAGAGCAGATGAGGAGATAAGGCTGAGGATGAGAACAGCTCATCAGCTAGTTTCTCAGTGTTGCACCTAAGGTGTCCCTTTCTGCTGACTGGGGTCAGTTGTGTGTGTGATGTGTGTGTGTGTGTGTGTGTGTGTGTGTGTGTGTGTGTGTGTGGGGGGCAAATACAAGGGAAAGAGGAAGTTTTGCCTGCTTTCCCACCAGATTCCTCTTTGTTTCCGAACCTGATGCCCTCATCATCATCAGTACACTTCTTTTAACAATAAACCCAGGCGATGCAAAGACCTTCCTCCTGAGTTATTTATCTGCAGATTTACAGAGGTGCATTTCCATTTTCATTTGATTACATTTGGTCTCGCATCTAATTACTCTTTCTCTCTTTTCCTTTGCACACATGCTGGTGCACAACACACAAAACCACACACAAAAACACATGCACACAATGATGGAAATAACACAAGCATGATGTAATTATTGCAGCCTTGGAAAATTCTATCCATTTCCTGCCGAGAAATGACCTGAAAATGAGCACTGTTGTAACTTAATTAAAAACAAATGGCTAAAAATGTAGGATACATTTTTGTCTTATTTTGTAGAAAAATAATAGTACAGAAATACACTGGAAACTGGATATTTGCTTTTCGGTTCCTGTGTGAATACTCCGGAGTGCTCTGCATCAGGCTGAACAGATGCTGTAGCGACATCCTAACCTCACTGCCGACAGTACTATTACCCTTTACTTTACCATTAGCATTTTGTCTGAATTCATGTGCCTGGGACAAGCCCTGCTTGTAGTTGAAAACCTTTTTGTCTGGGAGCAACAGCGAATACAGTGAAAAAGAATGTCAGCAAGTGCACTTCTGCTGCAGTGATGACAGTTGCAATAATCATGTTGCTTAGAAAGGTGATTTAAGCAATGACAGGTTAAAAAAAAAACCCGCAAAAGCTTATAGAAGTGACAAAGCACTGTAAGTACCAAAACTTATTATTTGAAATCTGTCCTTATCTGTGTGCGGTTCTGTATCAGATATGGCACGGCTACTGCGTGTATTGTCAGCCTGTCAGAGATGTTGGTCTTTAAATTACTTCAGGGATGTAGTTTGGATATGGTGTATTATTGCTCTAAAATGTGCCATGAGCACCACTGGGCCACTACATTACGAGAAACCTAACAGATGGCTTTCAACAACCTGTGCAATATGCCGAGGTGACCTCTCTGACTTCAAATGTAATAACTGCCAAAAGAAATGACAGAGCGAACCAAAAAGCAATCTCCTCAGACAGCGATAACATCACACTTTGGAGGCCCAGAAAATAAAGGCACTCAAGCGAAAGAAAATATCAAATAATAAACAACAGTAGATTACATATGTCGGTGAAATAAGTCGTACCCAGACACTCAGATTCGCTTACTCATGAATACTGGGCAAGGCTATTGTATTGTGAAAACCCAACTTGGACTGGGAAGGAATCACAACGATTTTTGAGATGAAATGCAGAAGATATTGATGTACATATCAGTGGAATTCACTCTGACTCAGCTCTTAAATTATATCCGGCATTTAAGTAGCTTGCTGATGATTGTTGCTTTCATCACAAGTTACAAGTAGCAGAAGTTACAAGAAAAACTTCATTGTGATTACCTCATTACGTACCCTTTTTTGTGGTCCCTCGAGGATAGGCTCACCACACGCTAACATGTTGTTAGCGTGGGAGCTCCTCACGGTGAGTGAAGATGCAAAGCTTGCCAAAGTAAGCTGCTGGAGAACCACCACAAAAATGTTTGTAACAAGAAGCCCCAATCGCACACCTAAATTGTCCTAACTCAACTAAATGTGGACATTTTAAAGGAGCTAAAAAAGGAAAAGTGGCTAAAGCTATCCAGCGCTCAGTATGAGCCAGCAGCCTCAGTATGAGCAAAGGAACAAAGCAGTTATGAGGAAAATTATGGAGACAACTGAAAAAGAGAAAAGGGTGGATGTTGTGTTATGCTAAGTAAGTTATAAACATATTGGAAAATGATGTAAGTATTTTTTTTTTGCCTTTTTTGATACATCTAGTTGATAAGGGAGCAAATGTGTCGAGTAAAGGATTGACATGTATATATATATATATATACAGTACACATACATGTGTATGTTGCACAGGATAGTCTACACTTATATATCCAAAATTTCAAAATGTTTAAGATTAAAAACATTTGAAGCATGTTTCAAATCTGTTCAAATGAAGTGATTTCTCATGTATGACAAAGTCTGAGCACTAAAAACAATTGAAAAGGCAGCAGATTTCATAGGACAAACCACCAGTTAATGTGTAATTTGTGCTGAGTTTCATTTTGACAGCAGTTTTTCTTGAATTGTAATGAAACCTCTTTGCAGATGAAAAGTAATCCCGCTCCATTGTGGAAAATCTAACAGGCCCATTCTAAGTCGGCCCCCAGCCCTGTCTCAGTGTTACAATGAATCTGACTAAGGCTTCCAGAGGAATGAATGGTTGCTGCCTGCTCACAGCTCTCTCTTAGATGGCCCTCTGCCAGAGCTCTAATTTAAGCTCCAGGCCTTCTGTTGGGAGAGTGGGAGAGTAGAGGAAGCCTACCCCAGGCAGAAGTGCAGCGGGTGGGGGAGAGTGCTGGGCCCTGCTCCCTAGAGTGGAATTGATGGCTGTTAAGCTCATCAATGGGGATGAGTCATCTGAGGCAGCCAGCCACTTCATTCCTCCTGGTCTGCCTTACTGAAGTGGAGGAAAGTTAAAATGTTCAGTTACTACCTGCTCTATGTGGTGAATCATACCTGTTAGGAAGCACACGATAAGCTACATTTCTACCACCGTGTTACACTGGAGGCTTGGTATTGCAAAACACTTGTACCACGATATTTTACTGCTAATTTCTTGAGTGTTTGCCTAGTCACTAGAGTCAAGAACCCGCGTGTATATTCATCTGCTTACTCATGCAGACAATAATGTGTGTTCAGAACCTGTTAAGCAACAATTTCCATATCCTTTTAATTGTCAAAGGTCAGAAGCTTTTAGGCAGCCAGCAGTAGGCCGATGGCGGTTGGCTGAACATGCATCTGATTCCATTTGGGCTGGTTTCAGTTTCAAAGCCTCCCACCTTCCTGTCTCATAATCACTCCTACAGATTTTTCGAATCAATTCAGGCCCTGGCCCAGACTGAGATGACTTCTGATCAACAACTGGCAACTGTGCTGCCAAAAAAATGTTCACAGTGGTCACGGACGGATGTTTGGTGTCCATATAATTTCTATGATTGCTGAAAATGACTGAGAATGGCCACAATGTGAACTCCAGGACACCGGTTGGTCCCAAATTTCCATTCCTTCAGCAGAATCCAACATCTCCATAAACTGTAATATTTCTGGGTGGTGACTTGTCTATAAACGCTATCTTTAAATTCTGTGGCAAGCATGTTACCATGACTGCTCGCTGGCTGCCAAGTGTTGTATGATAGCATCAGATAGAAGCAGATCACGACTTAAACTGAGCACAATGTGCAGTGCATTCATTTTCATACAGGCATTTTTGCTTGTGGAGCCACTGCAACCACACGTACGTCTCACTGTTGCTACAAGTCATATGCATACTGTATATTCCCTTAACTCATTATGCGTGCACATATGTGTATGTGGGTGCCTGCGTGCATTCGCACAATCTTGTTGGTGCAACAGGAATGTTAAAAGCTGTCATTATCTCAGTGGAAAATGTGTGATTGACCAGAGCCATGTTGACATGTCAACCCTATTATGTGCTCTCACAACACATTAGAGAACTGTGTTGCTAAGAAAATCTAAGTAAGAGTTAGTGTAGGATGTTGGCATGCATGGTTTTAGACATGTAAGGTGAGAGCAAGAAGGATGTGTAAGACGGGTAATAAGAGAAAAATAAAAATCCCCCTCTATGTTGCTATTTGCAGCATCTTTGCCTGCCTACACCCTTGATCTGTAAGACAAGCTGCCCACCAGACACGTGTTTGGGCTGAAGTCTACACTTAGAGTACAGGTTCTCTTCTCTTCTCTTCTCTTCTCTTCTCTTCTCTTCTCTTCTCTTTCTCTTTCTCTTCTCTTCTCTTCTCTTCTCTTCTCTTCTCTTCTCTTCTCTTCTCTTCTCTTCTCTTCTCTGGATACAGTATGTACAGTTTCACTGCTCATACAAGGGGTTTCCTCCTGAATACATCATATTGTATGTCAAGTCCAATATCCAAGAACAGACTTTATATGAAGCAAAAACTGTAAGATGAGACTGTACAGGCATACGAAACAAAAGCAAGCACATCTTTAAATACACAGACTTCAACTACGGGCTGAGTTTGCACTTGTCCATGCTCAAACTTTCAGACATACAAACGAACACACAGGAAACCCTGTAGTGACTCAATGCCACAATGATTTAAGTTCAGAATGGCAAAGGACGCGTATGACTCAGACTTTCCATTGTGGCTCCCACTCTCCCATTGCAGCTTTGCGTGCGTGTGCAGGTGTGTGTTTATATGTGTTTGCGGTGTGAATAGCATGACTGCTGCTGTTCATATAACCACTGTGCATGCTCTAGTGTTTTACCAGCTAAAGTGTCAGTCTCCCTTTCTTCTCTTTTACATGCAAGCTCTGTTTGGCCATCGGAAAGTTCGGGAATTTTCCTTTTGGGTGGGGCCCGAGGGGGGTGTTTATTTGCTACTAACTCAGCATTATGTAGCCTATGCACTACATAGCGGCATTAACACATTTAGTGCAATGCCTAAAAGTGGGTTTCAAATTCAAATGAAAGCATCAACTCGTATTATCTAGCAATGAAACTCCATCAGTTAAGATGCCAGATTCCTGGAAGCACTGTGCAGGTGATGAGGAGATGAGATGATGACGACAGATGCAAAGAAGCAGGGACGTCAAATTAAAGTGAGCATGCAAGAGATGCATTGTGAACTGGCTAAATTTACTGACAAGCAAAATGTTTTGGGGTTTTTTTTTTTTGTTAACCTTATGGATTCAATGATAGAGTCATGGTGCAGAGTCATTGCCAAGGGTTAAGTAGTGTGACTCAAACAAACACTCATAGAGGTTGATGCAAAAATATCTCCCATATTCAAAATAAGATAAATATATGTAAATTTAGGGTAATCAGCCCTCTGTGTATAAATATTTTTTCTCTTCCCCCTTGTGTTTCCTGGATTTCCATTTCTTGTTTTTTATTGGCCAATAAGGGCTGTTTTTCGGTTATTTCTGTCCTGCATTTGGCTCCTTTTTCCACTACCACTACCCCATGATGTGAATGTCTCATACTATGATTTACCCATATTTTTTTCATCCATGTTATTAGGAATCAATATTTATATTCATAGGATCAAACTAGGCCATTATTTATTGATGAAACATGCATTAAAACCAGGGTAATTGCCTATATGAAGCTTGAAGTCAAATTTGGTATGAGATGGTTATTATATTTAATTTCAACATTCTGAACACACAAACATCAGAAGGCAACCAAAAAATAAATACGTTTCATTGTTTTATAACACAATACCATTCAAAGAATGATGATTTTTTTTAAAAAAATTGACCCTTCACAGTTCTTTTAAAGTATGTTGCACAAATGGGACTGTTGTTGCTGGTTGCTGTTTGCCCTTGTTGTGCCACAGGTGTATAAGAGATTGCAGCTGGCATGTGCACAGGGCAGCATAAAGTGTGAAACCTATATATGGTTGATTCACAGCACAGATACGGGGGTTTAAATCTTTATTCTCAACCTGATGGACCAGATTCTGCTTTTATGCTTCCACCCATCATGTGACACACTGCAGCTATCAGAACATTAAATGAATTCTCGACTGTGCCTGCACAACAAGCAACTTCAAAGTGCAGCAGTGCTTTAGTTGAGAGTTCTTGGATCAGACATCAAACGTGTTATCACTGTAACTTTGCAGCACATGAAAAGGACAGGATTTTCCTTTCTGCTTGATACCTGGAGAAAGTATTCCCGCATCAAGGCTTTGATATGGTTCTAGGAGCCAAATGAGGCTAGCCACCACAGTGTGCCACTCAAAACACAGAAGAGACTCATATCAACCAGCCATGACATGTTTATTTGTTTGCCTGTCAGACACACGATAAAATTTTCATGCAGACTGCATCTTTATTTTCATACTCATGGATATTTTAAGCTTGTAATATCTGTACATAGTGTACCCATACCCATATTTGCATAAGATTTCCATTGTTTATTTTCATATGCTTTTCAATATGTTTGCAGCTTTAAGTGTAGAGTGGAGCATCTCCTTTGAAGTCTGCAGTAATTCTTTGGTCTGGTGGTCTGGACTGCTGTGTCACGTGGTTTCCTGCCGGCCAGGCCACGTGATATAGGCTGCTCCTTACTGGAAGACAGGAAGCACCGGTCTGTGGTGTCTCACATGCCTCACATGTCTCTCGGAAGATGCGAGTGGTCATTTATAATGCATTAATGGACAGGGCCACAGGAAAGCCTGTCTCCTGATGGAGGAGCACCAGAACATTTCCATTCATCTTAGCGGGATACCAACTCACAACAGACAGGGCTATGATACAGCTGCTTGACTCCTGCCAGCAAAGCAGGGGTAATCAATGATCTTGTAGGCCACTGGGAAAGACTGCAATTGTAGCTACAGAGGAACTCACAAAACCTTTGCATGTCACCAGCACTTACAAATTCATTTAAATTTTATTTCTGGAACAGTTCAACAATGTTGGACACACCCTGTCCTTTGAAAAAGTTCTGATGCAAAGTTTTGCAGGTTTTGCCTCAGCCCCGAGCCCTGCAGCCCGCTGTCTTTCCAGCGTTGCGTCTCTTGTCTCATGTTGTGGCTATCTTCAGAACATGATGCAAGGCAGGGCGGTGAGCGAGAAACATGTGGCTGGTGGCTCAGCTTTGCCTGGGGAGAGGGACCTCACCTTGATTATTGCTGATGAGGGCTGACTTCACTCCCGGCACTCAGACACCAGATTTCCTTCAACTGATAAGACAGCAACAATACCCCATGATTGCAGAGAAAAAAAAACAAAAACGCACAAGCTTTTGCTGCAAGTGCAACCTTCAGCAACAAATTACTGCCACAGTGACACAAAGCCTGGACACGGATGTTTTGAAGATCAAAGTGAGGCTTCATGCTAGTCTTCAGAGTGTGAACGTTTTAGCCTGTCAGCAGTGAGATGACATTAAACTCATGCTGAGTCCTTAAGTTATTAGATACGCTAACACACAATAGTTAGACTAATTATCAAATATTTCTTATATCTGTTCCAGTATATCACAGGAAATTCAGCAGCTTTAAATTAAGTGTGGCTTTAAAGGCTAAATGGGAATTGATTATTTTCTTGGAAGATGTACCAGATTTATTCCTGTAACTCAGAGAGGCAGAGGCAGAAAATGAACTGCTGCTACTTCAGAAGAGAGGTTCAACTGATTCTTCTTTGCTTATTCAGTCCCATGAAGGCTAGGACCATATGCATGAGATCAAGTGGGCGTGCATATCTATAAAAGAAGTGGGCCTGCAAGTGAGTGTGGTTACTGGGTGCAAAATGAGCAAATCTCCCTCCTTTTTCTTTCCGCCCCCCCACCAGCTAAGCTTTTTCACAGTGGTAATTATCATCATAACCACAGCGTTTCCTGCCATAAGCCCATAATGCTATTTTACAGGGGTCATCCTCCGGGGCGCGCTGAGTTAAATATGGCAAAGAAACACCCACAACAGTATTAATACTTCACTTTCTCTGCCCAAATGTGTCCTGGCTTTTTTTTTTTTTTTAAACACTCATTCATGCCTGCTTATAAAAACCAGGCACTCTCAAGAGGAATGTTATCTTCGCCCCTGACTTGTTAGTAATGTAGTTCATGAGTTAAAGTGAATGCATTAGCCCTAAAGGTCCACGCTCAACAACAGCAAATTATCCCTGGGGTCCATGATTTGTGCTTTCACAGTGACATGAAGGGTGGTCACTGAAAAGCACACAGAGATTCAGCCATGCATGTAAGCACATGTGCATGCAGCAAGCTCATGGACAACTACACCTTGATAGTAATGTGTGTGTATGTGTGTGTCTGTGTCTGTGTATCTGTGAGTGGGTGTGACTCAGCAGAGCTAGTTTAATGAATACATGTGGGTTTCAGAAACTGACACCATGAAAGAATGATTCTGACCTGCAGATGTTACAGGTCACCACCATGATTACACACCATAACCAGCATGATACAATGAGCCTGCTATTCCCAGGATTTGTAAGCTTTCCACTGGAAGGATGTGACTTTAACCAGAATCCTGACTTATGCAGAAATTGTTATAAATGTTTTCAAGGTCAGCTTTGAGGATCAGTAATTAAATATGAGAAACCCCACAAATTGTTGCTCTGGGTGGAAGAGGCACCTCAATAAGAACCTAATTTGTTGTGAATATGAAACTTAATAAATTCCAACTTTTGATCTGCTTTGCATATTTTGTGCTAATTACAGCACAGGAGGAAATGCCTTCTTTGCATATTTGAAGGAGCAAGAATAAGAGAGCAAGAAAGTGAAACAGGGAGACAAAGAGGAGGGTGAAAAAAAAAAAAGATTACATGCTGCTGGCCTCTATAATGAGATTGCTGTCATATATTCCAGCGAACCTTAATACCTCTGCAGTGTTTGAAGATTGTGTTTTTTTCCATTTGAGCCAGTCTGGATGGACTGATTAATCACTTTTTAATCAGGATGCATCAGTGAATAATTCACCCTTTGAATGTCGTCTGGAGCACTGACACAGTTTGAAATTTGTTTAGTCTGATTTTCTCTGCTATCAATATTTATCACAGAGACCGACAACTAAATGTTTGATTCCTTTACACTGTTGCAGTGGTGATGTGCTGCATTGCAGTAAAAGATGGCCAATAGCCAACAAGTGACAGCAGTGTACAACCTGCTCATCCTTTCAAAGAAAACATAACCTCCTAACTCCTTGGGCCACAGCCTCTTTGTTTCTGTCTCACTGATTGCTTGCAAATGCAAACTTGCAAAACCAAAAGGCTTGAATTTTTCACACGACTACCACTGAGTTCACTCTTTAGTGCACACGATACACAGTGACTGATGACAGGTAGCTCATGTGCAACATTCCAGGCCGATTTGCGTACACTTTACATGAGGTGGATTTACATAATCTATCAATGAGAAATTTTCCACTGGCACTGACAGCGTGATAGTAGAGTCAGTGAGTGAAAGTCAAAAACTGATGCAGTCGCTGCAATCTGTGTAGCCTGAAACAAAATTTAAAATGAGCTTTGGTGGCAGCTTTAATTGTACTTTTTTGCTCAATGCAATGACCAGTCTGCGATGAGGTGACGTGTCAGTGATGAGCATGCACAGCACAGACATGAAGTGTTACGTTTTATCTGAACAGACAGTTCAGAAGATTTACTACTGAAACTACTGTAAATAGTGTTTATTCATTGAAAATATTACATTAATCTGCTGTATAGAGCCATTTTATATTGATAGTGGATGAAGTAAATTTGTGTGTATGTGAAAGGGGAACTTAAAGCCTTATCAGCTAAAACTCTGCCTTTTCACTCCGCTCCACTGGGGTTAATGATGTATTTTAGCTAAATATGTTGGTTTAGAAGCAGCAGCTTTGTTTTGATTAACTCTGACTACTCAGTATTTGGCCACAGATGGCAATGGCTTTGAAAAAAAAGAAAAAGAAAGAGAGACTGCACTTACCCAGGACTGAACAGATGATGGACCGCTTTAGCAGTTAGCTTGTCAGCATTGGAAACTTTTGCTAAAGGAGACTGATATCTTCAGTAGGAGAAACTGGTTACTACTGGTACTAAAACAGAGCTGAAAGCAAATTATACTGAATTGTAGCCAAACACACACACACACACTCACACACACACACACACACACACACACAGCTCTGAATAATCAATCTAAATCATAATTAATTAATGTCACCCCTTTCTTCTTCCAGAAGCACATGAAAGGTGATATTTCCACTGTGTGAGTTAAAAAAAATTATATTTAAGGTGCATTAGAATGTGCTCTATGTGCCTGTATGTGATGATTTGGTATTGAGCCTGGTTTCATGGTTTTCTGTGCAACAAGGCATCAGTGCAAAAGGACACCTGGTGCTCGTCTCTGGGACACAAGCAGCTCTGACAAAACGTCAGTATTTGACTCCCTGGGAATGAGGACGGGCTTTCACTTGCTGCATTGCAGAACTCCTAAAGAGAAGGGGCTTTTTATCTCCCGCATTCCCTCAGTCTGCCTGCCTTTCTCTCATTTCAGATTATTCAGTGAAGAGCTAAAAGTCAAAGTTTATCTCACTGTGTCTCTATGGCTGTGTCAGCCCATCCACCCCCGCCCGCCCATTACTCCACTCTGTTATCATCTCCCTGCTTTCTGAACCTTATACTTTTTGATGCTTTGTGGAAAATCAAAAGAACAGAGTGGCACAGAATAGCCCATCAGCCCGTCTGTGAGGATGGCTCACACGGCTACCGCGCTTAAACAATGAAGCAGAGCATGATTGAAGAGGGAGAAAAAAAAAATGAAACAATGCCAGGATTCACATGTTTACAGCAGGTAATGTAGAGGATGTGCAAAGGCAAATGACTGTAGTATTTCTGTGTTTCATTTATAAAAGAGTAATAAAATTGAAATGGGAAGCTTCAGTTTCAAACACTAGCCATCGACATTATCTCCTCCATCCCTGCATCCTTTCAGTTTTGTATTCCCCTATGCTTGGTGACTGTGCTTTGCATATGGCCTGGTGGTTTTACATGTGAGCCCCAATATTGTCACCTTGCTGAATTGCATAATTTAAAATAAATGAATTAAGGAGACTCCAGACAACAAAAGACTATCTTGCATTCTGCACTCACTAAGGGGGGAGAAGCTCTGCCCTCCTGTGAATTAGCCTTCAGACTTCAGTAAGCTTGTTTCTTAAAGAACAAAGTACTGTCTGCAGTATGCTGTGCCCTTTACTTCAGTTTTGCCATGGCACAGATTAATCATAGCTCAATCGAATACTCTGCTAATAAAGCCTTGGGGCAGAATTGCACTATTTATTGAATTAATTAACAGAACTTGCTGCTCTAGTCATATTTTTAAGGATTGTAGCGCACTTTGAATTTTTGCTAAGAAAAAAAAAACTACAATGTGTGTTTTCTTTCTCCAAGCCTCTGAAGCCATGTGGGTTGATGGCCTAGTTTAGGCAAAATCAAGTCAGCATACAGTCAGGCCTGTAGGTTTTTGGGCAATGTATGCCAGCACAGTAGAATTTAAATGAAACAATCAAGATGTGATTTAAATTCAACTTTAATTCAAGGGGTTTAACAAAGGTGCTGCATTAACTGTTGAGGAATTGCAGCCATTTTTATATGCGGTCCCCCGTTTTTAGAAGCTTTGGACAAGTGACTGGCAAGCAGCTTCATGGCTATGAGGCCTGTTCCCTTGTTATTTCATGAAAAGTTAACAGGATAAAAGATCTGGAGTTGATTCAAAGTGTTGAACTTGCTTTTGGTAGCTGTTCACTGGAACTCTCAGGTCCAAAGAGATGCTAGTGCAAGTGAAGGAGGCCATTATCAGGCTGAAAACTGAAATAATAAATCGATCTGAGACATATTACAAACAAAACAAGACAAGACAGTGTAGAATTGCTGAGTTGTTTTTTTTTCCTTAGTTCAAAAAAACAATTGTAAAGTCCAGACAAGTCAAGAACACACTCGAGGAGGCCGGTGTATTATTGCCAAAGTATGCATTTAAAGGACTCTTATACACAGAGCGTTTACAGCAGGTCAACCACTCAAGAACAGAAAGAGCAGATTAAACAGAAACATCTAAAAGAACCTGCACAGTTATGAAAACAAAAAATTTTTTCTCCACAAATTAAACTGAGATTAACTTGAACCAGAATGATGGGAAGAAAAAAGGAACAGTTCATCTGTCAAATATGGTGGAGGTAGGCTATGGAGGTATGGTTGCCAGTGAAACTGGGCCACCAGTGTTTCTTGATGATGTGACTGGTGATAGAAGTAGCAGGATGAATTGTGAAGTGTACAGGGTTATACTCTCTGCTTAGATTCAGTCAAATGGTGTAAAACTGATCGAACAGTGCTTTACAGTGTAAATTGATAAAGACCTAAAAGAAACCGCAAACGCAACCCAAGAGTTCAGAAAGCAAAGAAATGGGATATTCTTCAGTGGCCAGATCAGTCACCTGATCTCAACCCAATAGAGCAAATAACAAACTGAATGCAGAAAAACTGAAGGTGACATTTATCCAGGACTTTAAATTAAAGCTGAAAGTCTGCACTTCAATCACATATTGATTAGTTGATTTAAAAGCCATTGTGGTGGTGCAGTAACACCTCCACAAGGGAAAGATTTGCCAGAAGAACTGTCCAACTGTCTGTTAGACTTCATAATGGTGGAAAATGATGCAGGAAGGTCTGTGACCAACTAAAAATCAGTCAAAACGCAGTTGCAGCAGTTAATCAGGAGACATAGAATGAGATAAAGTAGCAATCATCAGAGCCACAAGACGGCATCTTCTTAAAATGACACCACACACTGTGTGATGCTTGCACAATCTACTTATGCAAAACAGAACGGCAAGTACTTCCAACTTGGCGCAGGTGTTATCAAGTGAAATCAGAGTTTTTGTAACAGCCTGGACAGCAATAAGCACGTTGCATAACAAAAACCTTGACATAAGGCATCTAGGAAAAATATTTGTGCTGCATAAGTGCAAAACATGCTGGTTTTACAGCATTTATAGATGAGACAATGAATAAAATAAGTAGGGGGCATGATCTCCCATTCTCCAAAAGCCTTGCAGGTGTATTCCAGCATGACAATGATCCAAAGCACAGCCTACAACTAAAAATCAGATATAAGTTTCTAAAGAAGAAAAAGTGAAACTCGGATCTCGACAAGTGTTTAACCTGACTCGACTGCAATAGAACACCTCTCTAAAGAAATCTGTGCAACACTGGTCTCTCACTCCAAGTAGGATTTGGTCTGTCATGTGAAAGAAAGATGGCCATGATAAGTAAGTAAAAATAAGCAGAATCTCTGCTGAATTTCAGTGTTGAAAGGTGAAGCGACTTCTACTGTGAGACCTGCATTTTGGACATTACCTAGTAAATCTTAACTGTTACTCTTTAATTCTACACAAGATCAGATAACACACTGTTCAACTAAGCAGTCGTGCAGTTACTGGAAATCTAAATTGAATCTTTTGAAACTTAAGTGATTTTTAAGTGAAGAGGTGTATTCACTTCTGTTAAGCTAAATATGAGTTAAAGATAATGTTCTCAATACAAACACAATTAGCACTGAATTGGGACTCGAGCTTTGGGGGGGTTGAACATTTTTGGCTTTTGGGTTTAGGGGGTGGTTGGTTTGCGGAGATTATGGTTGTCTTTTTGAGCTGGTTTGATTGGGACAAAGAGGGGAGGGGGAGTTGGAAGGATGGCTTCGGGAATATGTTTATGCATTTTTCTAGTGGATGCAGTTTCTTGTCTTTTTTTCCCCCCAAAACATACCTTTTTGGACTGTAAAAAAGTGGAGGTGTCCCACTGGGGACATATCTCCTGTGTCTAAATAGATTAAACCCCTACTTGAAAGGTGTCAAAATCAGTCAATGGGTGACTCGAGAAAGATAAAAAGAACACCCTCATCCTTGATAAGAGACAGGAGTTCAGTATGCAAACTCTGTGCTTACTGAAACACTCCACAGGACTCCAGTCCCAGCAAAGGGCGTTGATGGATTTGTAGCATATTGGACTTCAATGCAGAGAATGCATTGTTTGTCTTTACTATCTAAAGTAGAAATATTACGCTTTTCCATCCATTTATCATTTATTCTGTTAAAATTTGTCATTTATTCAGTGGAGTTGGTGGCTGCTCATATTAAACATGGCAGAGGTTCTTAAACAATGTGTTCAGAGTATGTATGAGTAATCAGCCAAAAGCTCAGGCTTCACATTAATCAAAATGCAAAATGCTTTTTCTTTTACACTATATGTCAGAGAGAGGCTGTTTCAGGCAGTGGATGAGCTGGGGGATTGTGCCAAGGCCGGGTATGAGATATAAAGGATTGTTTTGAACTGTGAATCATGGAAAACTAATCTAGTAGAGTCCAAGAATAAAAATATGTTGCTAGAAATGATAATAGGTTTGTTTTAATAGCTTCCTATGTACGTATGTCTCCTATCGCTTTCCCTGTGTGTGTGTGTGTGTGTGTATGTGCGTGCGTGTGTGCGTGCGTGCATTGGGGTAAAGAAAACCATATTTTTGTAATGTCATGCATGACTGTTTGCACTAGATTTTCTCTAGTTACACCCTGTTGTTATCAGTGGGGAAAACATTTACATTACTGAAAGCGAGAGCTTAGAAGTCCAGCCGTGCATGTCTGTTTATGGTATGTTATGTGAATGGCACTCTTCTTACATGCTTCAGCACTCTAGCGCACATAAACAATAGGGCCGGCTTAAATTGCTGTGATCAGAGCCTGAAAGCTGTGAGTGGCAGGAAGCGGTGAGCAACAGCAGACATCTCTGACAGCCCCCCCAGCTCAAGCTCCAGAGATGCTGAGAGAGAAATGGCAGCATCAGCAGCAGCAGCAGTAGCGTACAGAAACACTGTACCCATTCATCCACAAGGGCTGAAAAGCAGCTTCAAACAAACAGTGAAATTCATCTCAAGTTCACTGCCTGAAAGGAGAAAGAAAAGAGCGATGAGGAAGAGTAACTGGCCTCAGCTGGAGTTATTGATGTTCAATTGACTTTGGAACATCTGCAGGCCTGTTTGGTCCTGTTAATTATACAGCACTAATTTAACTCACACATTGTTGGTAGAGATAAGAGAGGAGATGCTTGGCGAACCGTGGTGCACTCTGTCCTGGCTTCTGCTGCACCACATGTTCAGCTACTGTATGTCTCTATGGTAATTATGCAGCCCTTTTTGTGATTAACTGTTTTAAACCCTCCATGTTACCTACCTACTGAGAGAGAAACTCAGGATGAATATGCTGTCTGTAAGTAAGGACCCTGCAGACAATATCTGCAGTAAAGGCTCTACTTGTGGACCTCAAATGACCTCTTCAGCTTTGATCATTCTTCAAGCTTCAAAATGCACAAACTGTTGTACCTCTGTACTGCACTCAGTTTATATTAAATATGGAGTTATTACCAAAATTTTTTTTTACCAAAATATGTTTTGAAAGCAATATTGAGTCTCCTTTACATGTTTCAATTAAATAATTAAATGTGTTCTACCTCAGTAACAGGAAACGTGTCAGTATGATGCATGTGAAAGTGCTCGGAGACAAACACATCACCCAAATCTCAACTATGCAAACAGCCCCGAAACTGTGTGTCGAATTAAATGATGAAATCTGAACCCAAACTAAATCACATCCATCGAGAGAAACATGCTGGGCATTCTGATTGGTTATATAAGAAGCGCATACAGGGACAGCAAGTGATCACACACACACACACACACACACACACACACACACACACATGATACACACACTCTTAGACCCCAGAGGCCTGTGTTTGCCTTTCCTGTAATCTGAGCTTCCGTTCTCTGAAGAATGATGTAACTGAATGCCAGCCCTGAACCACGTAGGAGAGCAAGCCCAGTCAGACATACTGAAATATGTGTGTGTGTCTGTGTGTGTGTGTGTGTGTGTGTGTGTGTGTGTGTGTGCGCGTGCATATGCATTCTTTACAGTGCATCTCTTTGCCTTACTTGTATCACTGTTTACTACATATTGCAAAAAGGTGTCAGACGAAGAAGTTAATATTGCAAGCTTCTTCCTTTTGGGGGGCCCTCTGCAGATTTTGCTGCAGTAAACATGATCTTTTATTGCATCACGTTGCCCTGCAGATACTTTTACAAGGTCACCAAGATGTGGCAGTGGACCAAGACACACATAAAGCCAGTAACACTAAATCTTTGACTGGTTTGTGGGCCATAATACAAGCGTTATGAAGCCAAGTACACACTGTCTTGGGTTGTGAGTCGGTCAGAAGGGCATCTGGTCTAAAAATATGAATGAATTTCAAATAATGATCTGCCTTCTTCTCTTTCTCTTCTCTTCTCTTCTCTTCTCTTCTCTTCTCTTCTCTTCTCTTCTCTTCTCTTCTCTTCTCTTCTCTTCTCTTCCTTCTTCTCTCTCTCTCTTCAATGAATATCCCCTGCTAATTAGTCACTTTGTAGGGATCTCTTCAAGCAGGACAAACCTGCAGAAAGGCCATTGCAATCTTAAACCCCTTCCTGCTTCATCCAACATCACCTGCAGGTTGTTGTTGATGCTGTCTCAGCGCTGTTCATTACACCTTTCTTTGCATTTGTCTTCAAAGGGCCTTTCCATTTTTCAAACTGGCATCCATGTAATAGAAACTTGCACACAGTCCTCTGCAAAGGCCATAAAAGAGAGAAAAATATGGGCCCTGGTTTATACTTTAACTGTATAGCATGTTGCAACATAAACATGTTGTGCAAAAGAAAGGAGACAGTTGTGGTGAAACAGGTCATGGGTTTCTTTACTTTGTAACACTACACTTGATGCAAAGGGAGTTGCCACACATCTATGTGTCTCTGTGTGTACATGTGTGGGTTTGTACTTGTTTTCCTCTCCATGTGACCCATTTGCTGATCGACCACAGTGTTCCCCACTCTGGTGGTGTTTCCATGCCAACGCAGCCAGTGGCAAGACAAAAGATGAGGACTCACTTGGTCCTGATCAAAGAGAGCACTGTTTCAGTCTGTTGCTCGTGCTATCTAGTATGTTCCGAAACTGACAGCATACCTAGAGATGAAAAAAAAGGATATATTACAGAACAGTGGTTTCCACCCTTTTTCATCAGCTTCTCTTCTAGAGCTCTATATGTTGAGCTACAGTACTGCTACTTTGACACCTCCACTTATAATCCATATATATTATAACTGAATAATAAACTAGATCTTATTTGGCGCCATTATTTTGAAAGGTTTACTGTATTTTTTAGCTGGCATGTCAGTGTTTTCTTTAGTTTAGTCAAGTTAAGCCACATTTTAAGCGCTAAAAGCCGGCTGTTTCAAATACCTACTGTAAAATATATCAGTGTTTGTTCATTGTATAAACACTGAAATGTTCAACAAAGCATTCAACACAACATATTCAAGTATTTATTCTTTCTTTTAGCTGCACTGCACTGAAACCCACATATTTCATTAATGTAAGCTAAGCTAGCTAAGCTGCATCTCAACTATTTACTCCTTTTAACAACCCTTTTTTTCAAAATAAATGAAAAATTATATTTCAAAGTCACTGTTTACTTCTCTGGGTTTTAGACGCTGACATTTGTAATTATTATTATTATTATTATTATTATTATTATTAACAAATACATGTTCATAGGTGGTTCTCTGGTTATTGCAGATTTGTAATCCTCTTCAGCTGTTCATGTTCCTTCATAACAAATATGCGCATATATACCACTTTATTGGGTACACCTGTTCAACTGCTCGTTAATGCAAAGGTCTATTCAGCCAGTCACATGGAGGCAACTCGATGCATTTCAGCTTGTAGAAATGGTCAGGACGAACTGCTGAAGTGCAAAGCAAGCATCAGAATGTGGAAGAAATGTGATATAAGTGATTGTGGCATAGTTGTTGGTGCCAGACGGGCTGGTCTAAATATTTCAGAAACTGCTTATCTGCTGGGATTTTCCTACACAAACATGCCTAGGGTTTACGGAGAATGATCCAACAAACAGAAAATATCTATTGAGCGGCAGTTCTGTGGGCTAAAATGTCTTGTTGACATAAGAGGTCAGACGAGAATGGCCAGATTGCTTTGAGCTGATATGGAGGTAACAGTAACTCAAATAACTGCTCGTTACAACCAGTGTGTGCAGAAGAGCATCTCTGAATGCACAATGCATCAAACCTGGAAGTAGATGGGCTACAGTAGCAGGAGACCACACCGGGGGCCACTCCTTGACTTTGACTGGAATGATGTCTATTGTAGAATATTCACACATACTCTCTGTATGTCTACTGAGATGTATTCAGAACTGAATAAATATAAATACATAAATACTTATGCTGATTAAAAACAAATAGCTAAACACTGAAATCTTTAAATATAGAGAATGGAGGACGAGCTCTTCTACAATCAGTAGAATTCACCAGAAGTCATGCAGAGTAAGAAATGCAGCGCTGAGAAAAGCAGGATGTAAACATCAGCTGCTAATCAAAATGCCAAACTCAACATCGACGCATGCTAATTTTTCAGCATGTAATTAAAACTCATTGTTATTCATAGAAGAACATTTTATGGCTACACTTTTTCTTTCCATGTCTGGTTCTTTTTGTTTCTTTTTCCTGATGGATGCATGCTTGTGCCAGTTACAAAATGAGTGGTTGTTTTCACTGACAGTGTGGCTTGCAGGAAATGAATAGTCTCAGCTACTTTGGTGACACTGCAGTATCATTCTCCCCAGATAAAAGCACTTTCCCAAGTTCCTGCACGTCAGCCAGGCAAACGAGCTCAGCCACCACAGTGATAAGTAAAACCGAAGGAACGCATTCACGCAAAGAGCAGAGCCAGTTTAAAAGCAGAGCTGCATTCAACAGCCTCCTGATGGAACAAGTCAAGAAATACCACAGCATTTGTTTTTAGAGATACCACTGGGGAAGTTTCCCTTACAATAATCAGCAGTAGAAGTGGAGTGAGTGAGTGAAGGGAAAAAAGGAGGCAAAACGAATGAAAAAGTGATACTGATGTGATGAGTGAGAAGTGTCTGCACATGGGAATTGGTCAGGAAAAGAAAAAAAATTTGAAAGATTGCTGCAAAAACAGGCCAAAAAGAGGCAAGGTTGATGAAGGAGGGAAACAAGAGGGAAAATACAATGCGTATCCAGATCAGACTTTCAAAGAGATGCAGCAGCTGACTAATTTGCCTGTGCTGAGACCTCAACCAACCAAAGCCAATTTGTGCAGCTCAAGGTGACCCTCGGGAGAGAAAATCAGTGTGTATCTGTTTGTGTGGGTGTGTGTGTCTGTGCATGTGTGAGTGTACATGAGAGACCTAGAGAGGCAGAGAAAGAGACAGTGCTCCCTTTTTGGGGGGAGGATCATCCACACTGATGTGAACAAACAGTGCTGGTTTCACCTATCAAACAGTCACAAATGGTCATCCAAGCACACACACATAAACACACTTACATCATCATCACGGGGGAAGATTAATGATCTCGCTGTTGCCTCTTCTAGATAACTGCCTCATCATCAGCTTAGCATCCCGCCTAGCTGATCAATCATCTTAATGTAAAGAGATATGCTCTGACTGCGTTGACCGCAGCCGCATTCATGTTGATGATCGCTCATTACGGCTCCTGTGAACTTCTCCTGTGAATGCTGTGATGTGCACAATATATCCATGACAAAGCTGAAGGCTTGGCCCAAAATTACAGTGAATAAATGGGACATGTTTAAGGCATGAAGTCATTGGTGTTTGGCTTGATACGTTATAATCTAACACAAAAAAAAATCTCTGCAATTATGCTGGGAACTGGCTTCTTTATTAGAAGCAGTGTCATAAAAACAAAAAATGATCAAAATGAATCTCTTAACAATGTCGCCAGAAGACTTTTAAATAATAAAAATGATGCAGATTTGGAGCCACCAGAATATCAATTCTCTTGATATCTTTGATGAAGTTCTCTCTGCATTTGCAGCGGCGCTCTCTTGATTTGAAGCGATCTGACATGAAAATAATGAGATCGTTCAAGTCGCATCTGCATATAGCTGCAGATACTTGCATCTGTGTTGAACTGTGCCATTCATATTGTTTCTGTGAGCTGATAAGATTGTGAGTTTGAGGGCGTGTGGTGCGGAATGAGGAATTCTCTCCTACATATTGGATTAATGGAGTCAGTGATTCCCTGTGGCATCTCTCTGATAAATGCATATACCGACTCTGCAAAAAGATAAACAAAAACAGCTCAAAGCAAGCTGTCCCACTAGACACACATATGTACAAGCATACAAGAAAACACACACACACACACAAATATATTTCTGTTTATGCCCACATTAATACTTAAATACACAAATATATGTGAATGCACAAGCGTGTTATACTGACTGAATGTATCTATGCATAAAATATGCTGCTAAGCACACACACACACACGCACACACACACACGCACGCACACATCTTCTTTTGTTTTGTAAGCAGGCATTTTTTTTCTTTCTGGATGAATCACCAACCTGCCAGTCTTCCTCAGGGTCTCCATCCGGATGACTCATCCCTCATCAAACGGTGGCCTGTAGGAAAATCAACACTCTCCCATTCACACATCCACGCATCCTGTCATTAATACAAATATGTTCAAACACAGACATGCACGCACATACAAATACACACACACACACACACACACACACACACACACACACACACACACACTAAAAAACATAAACACAAAGAGCATCCCTTTTCTGTATCCTGTCAGGGATGTCTTTATGCATGTACTACACTGCTGGGGAGGGAAACTCCTGGCAGATAAATATGACTGTATGAGTGTGTGTGCGCTCGAGTGTGTGTGCGTGTGTGCGTTCAAAGAATGATCACATGCTCCATGTGATGAGTCATACACACGATGGCTTACCAGGGAGCGGCTGGCTGACTGGTTGGAAGCAGTTAGGCAGGAAACTCATCAGCTATGCACTGTTGAGCTCAGGACTCCGGTGACATTCTTACAAGACTCCCCGACTTTCTTGTTAACTGATATTTGATTTGCAGCTGGCTGCAAAAGAGCTGCCTTTACATGTTACATGCTGTTCTGCTGCGGACTCAACCACCCCACTTTGCAATGCCATGTGACTTTAACAGCCAGTTTCACACCTCATTAGTTTATTTAAAGCAATGGAAGATGAATACAGATGATTTTGGAGGCAAATGGGAAAATCTCTACATGCCCATCCAGCCCTTCCCTACATGCCCATCCAGCCCTCCCCTACATGCCCATGCAGCCCTCCCTACAAGGTCAAATTCAATTTTATTCCAGTGTCCTGTTATTTGTTTAATGGCTTTGTATTATTAAAAGTTACAAAGATTCACAGACTGAAAGCTTAATTAATATGATAACAGTCTCAGATTGAATTCTATATTTAAATGACAAAGGCAAAAAAAAAACCCAAATCAAAACAAATCAAAACTACTACTTTCTCCAAATTAAAATGACAGGTGCTGAAGCATGATATTTAAGGTATCATGCTGGAATATTCAAATAACAACAACAACAAAAAAAAGCCAGATTGTTTGATCTTAATGAACTGTTCCTTGTGTTCCTTGTGCACACAAACATACACACACAAACCACCGCCAACAAAAAAAGATGATTACACTACTGTGTGAGTCTAAGGCTGCCAAAAAGGGTCTCAATTATAGACATTTTTATATGTCATGCGAGGTGTTGAAGAAACTTAACAGTTTTAGGCAAGACAACCTCCCACTTAACATCTGTAAAACAGATGATCACGAACGACCGGAGTTACCTTCCCACGCAGATCTTTGATACTAATGTTGAAAGGATCAGCAGCTTCATGTTCCTGGTCACTTCACACAAACGCTGTGGTCAGGACACCTCAGCAGGGATACAAGTGAAGTTCGGCACAAAGTTCAGTATTCCTACAAGCTTCAAAAGGTGCGCCATCAAAGAACTTGCTGAACCGCTCTGAACTGCTCTGCACACAACCACAGAGCACTATAAAGCGGTAGAAGCTGCATGCACAGCACATCGCTGTAATGGATTTTCAAGGAGTTAACCTCTGTATTTGGTGAGGTTTCACTTTTGAAAAAAGTCAAGCCTGATGGAGCCTTTTGGATCACAGTAACCTGGCTTCTTTTTGGAGCTGTTTGTTTTGGCTTTATGATGGGTCTCAAGGACTACCCAGCTGCTCGTTGATGGTGGAAACACAATGCGTTGCCTTATCTGGAGAGTAGATATAAGAGGGGCCATGCATGCCGTAACATCCTCTTTCATATCAAGCTGATGTTTCATAATAAATGCATATCATATGCTGCTCATGTGAATTTTTGGAACAATTATTTCTGCATTAGTGCAAAGTTGGTCTCTTCATAATTTACATATTAATGACTGGCATCAGACTCCCAGCACGTACATTGTTGCCCTTGCTACTGTCTGATTCATGTGGCCTGCACGTATCACTAGACTTAAGGGCAATTTTTACCACCGGGCTGTCAGGCTGCTCAGTTCACACATCAATCCCAGATACTGGCTGTTACTGCATTGTTTATTGCACTCCTCACATAAAATTACTCAGGACTGTTGCTGTTAAAACACAACTGCTACTTACACTTTTATATATAAATTCCCACTTCATACTACTTCCCACTACCTGCATTTAATATTTGTCTTCTTTTTAATCTAAAAGCTGCATTTTTATTCGATAAATGCTTTTATTGCTTTCCTGTCCAGCGCTTTTCATTGCGCTAAGTCTGTTTGGAACTAATAAATCAGAATCTGAAGATATTTGACCCTATGCCGCTTGCATAAGTCTTTGCGAATCACTAGTACTGAAAACACACACTCTATAACCGAGGAGGCGGAGTAATGAGCAGAGAAGCTGCAGTAGAGGGATTGTAATGATTAAAGACTTTCACCATGACACAGAATCCACATCAAATATCTCAGACATGTTTTTATCCTCCATTCATACATCCATATGTGAAATGTATAATGCGGTAAGCCATATGCAGCTAATGCCAGCTTAAAGTAGGAAAGAGAGAAAAAGGGTGCCGGGTAAGTGGGGAAATCGGGGGGGGGGGTGCATATATGTGTGTCCATCCAAGTTAGGAAAAGATTGAAGAGATAAGCAGCCAGATCAAGCTGGCAGGAGAGATAAATGGCTACAAGACGAGTGTATGTGTGTCTATGTGTGTGCAAGTAAGCGTGTCAGGCAAGCACATGAGGAGCTGCCAGAAGAGAGACTTTGATGAAACAGCTGAAGGCAATGGCAGGAGAACGATGAGACAGTGGGTCACTCATCACTTTGTTCTACCTTGCACCCCAGGGTGTGCATGTGTGTGTGCGTGTGTGTGTGTGTGTGTGTGTGTGTGTGTGTGTGTGTGTGTGTGACAAAGATTCTGTGTCTTGCACTGGCCTCGCTATCTTCAACTCAAATGATAATCACCTGGCGCACCTGAAAAATCTCTGGCAAACACATGCATCTTGCCCCTCTCAAAACCCCTCTGCAGAGTCAGTTCCCATTACAAAATCTGGCATTCCCTTTCACATCAGTCATCTCCTCTCCCTGCCTGGTACTCAGGATGCTGCTCTGGCTTTCCGTAAGGCCCCTGATTTTGACATCTGGTGGCCTAGATAAGCAGGAAACACACTGAGCACATCAGCTGATCGGTCAGACTAAAGAGCGATTAAAGCACATAATCTACCTGATATATAATGAGCTGAACCAGCCCAGATCACAAAGGCAGACAGGCGCCCGACATAACCACTCAGAAAGGAGGAATACACAGTGTGATGCACATCTGTCCTGCTCTGAAATAGACACAGGAGTAAAACCTTAAAAGTCAGTGTTATGTGTTGTTCTCTAACTGGTAAAAATACTGAAAATGATTATTATGTTATTATGAGATTTGCAGTAGATATAGGTGTTTGTAAGTATGTATGTGTTCCTCTGTGTGTGTGTGTGTGTGTGTGTGTGTGTGTGCATTGTTTTTCCCCCGCCCCTTTTTTTGTTCCAGATGCAAAGATGATGTGCATGAGTCATAGCCTTGCGGTGTAGAATATCAGTGATCTGAGTGTCCCTGATGAAGAGCAAATGTGGAGAGACAGACAGACAAGAACCCCACGGAAACAGTCTGTGACAAAACTGCTTGGTTTCCATGACAACCTTGGTGCGCTAGTGTCCCCAGGAACATAATGTTTTTTCTCTAATGAGGCAAACTGGATCATTTTGTCCATTTACCTGTGTACCTAGCAGCCTCTCTACCCTCCCCGTGCGTTTTATCACCCGTGCACGCAGAGCAAAGCGAAGGCGGGAGCGTGAGGGAGGAGGTGAGGTTATGACTGCGGCTCGTGTATTTACTTTGTGCAGTGCTGAGAAGGTAAATTGCTTCTTTGTGCTTCGATGTGAGACTCGCTGGACAAATGTGAAAAAGATTGCCTTCTCTAACTTACTGATTTGCACTGCAGTGGCAAAGTCAAGGTGACCTCCACACACTTCTCCTGCCACTGCTCTCCAAATACGCACAAACACGTGTATACACAATATCACGATAGCACTGCATTAACTAATGAAGTGTAACTTTTGACTGCGTCAACAGTCACCAACTTTATTATCTTGGTGAAAGATATTATTTGCAAAAAAGAGGCACAGAACAGACATGAAGACAAATCACGATCAACAAATTATCTAGAGCAGTAAAGCAGTTATCATCTAAGTGTGGGCAGCTAATCTATGAAGCTCAGAAAGTACCAGTGCTGTGCTGTTAACATTCAGGACAGCCTGTACTGAACTGTGCTGTGAGCATACTATACAGATGGCTTCTTAAGGGAGGTCAAGCACAATCTCTTACTTTCTGTCTCTCACAAAGGACCTTGCCAACACCTCTCTGCACTTGCTTTGCTAAAAATGGCTTGCCTGCATCATTCACTTTCATGTAGGATAGCTTTATACCTGTTTCATATCTGATCAAAATGGAACCAAATATCCCCCCCACCATCAAATTTCTAAATGCAAACTGTAATTATGTTTAGAATGCATGTTACTCATCAAAAGACTGAGTTTACTTTAGAAAGACTAACCCTAGGTAACATTTTAATTAAACTATATTGATGTTTTCTGTTGCTGTTGTTTGCATAAGTAATGTGCAGTGCAGATTAGCAAGACAATTGCTTCATTTGTATGGGTGAACTTAGCTAATTTAGGGATTCATTCTTCAATAAAAGTAGCAAAAAAACATGCTTTTTTCCCCTTGAGGCATAGGCAATTAAAGTCTAGCCCAGTTTACTCATTCTACAAATAATAAAATCTCTCAATCTAATCATGCTGGAAAACAACTCTAAATTGTTTTCAGTGGTTCCGAAGGAGTTCTGTCCACTCTAAGAACTAAAACTAGTGAGACTGGTGTTATTGGGGCTAAGACTACAAATGAACAACAGGCAACGTTCATTGTAAGCTAGGGGCTGTTTGGTTGGTTAATGGGAAAACAAAGTATCCGTGCAGGTTGATTCATTCTCCTTTGGACAGAAAATCCAGAAATTTCAGGACATGTGTGGAAAGGCCTGAATCTCTCACACAAATCCCTAAACTTTGTGGTTGTCTCGTTAAATATATAATAAATTAAAATATTTTTTTGACAGTTGATGAGGAGACTTCTATTTTCATCATCCAACCTTTGAGAGTTGGATTCTAACAAGGCTAACATAAACTCTCTAATTCTAAATGTCTGTGTGTCCCTGAATGCAACACAAAATTAAATATGGGAACATTTTTACTGGTACGTATTTTTCAAGTTGCTGCTTAATAACTTTTGCACTGTAGTGAAATAAATGAAAGTCCGTTGCAGTCTCTAAGTTTGAGTCTCCCTTAACTTGGAGCGTATGCTTCAGAAAATGGTCTGCAACAAAGTAAAGAATTAACACTTTATAGTTAAGAGGCTAAGACAGGCAGAACCAGTAGCACAGTACTTTCTGTGCACAAAGCTGCTGTCCTGCACCAAATCCCGCACATCTAATAGTGAAGGATGATCTCACCATCATGCCCACGATGAATGCTGGATCATTCAATTATAGAGCAACACAATGAATCATTCTCTTCTCCTCTGACAATCTCCTCCACACTCAACTCATCTGACACCGCCAAACCACAGAAGATGGCCCTGTTATCTTCATAATATGGATAAACAGTGACAGTTCTCCCAGACGGAAGGCCATTTTGATGGCAGAAGATCAAACGAGATCTTATTATGGAAAAAGTGACAAATCAGTGTCTGCAGTGAGGGTTTAAAAAAAACAAAAAAAACAAGTCCTGCCGAGATGCCTCTGCAGAATTCCTTCCCAGCCTGGAGGGAATGAAATTAGTGAACTGGAGCTTTGGTCCTGTGACCACGCTCAGCTGACAAAAAGAGATACTATCTGCTAACATTTCAGTTTCTGTGCATGTGTGTCTTTCTCTATCTCGCTCACACATTCATATACTTGTCCTGTTCCACAGTAAATGTGTCAGTCACGGGTCTCAGTTGCTGGAACAGCCTGTCAGGTCACCCCCACCCCCAGCCCCACCGCTCCATGCCTCTTTTTCCTCTCTCCTCTCCATTTTTGGACATTTTCAAAAGGATGTTGAGGGATAAAAGGGTTCATACTGAAAGAAAATGGAGGCTCTTAAAGCAAAGCTGTGTTCCATGGGATTATTGGGATTTTGTGGTGATCCGCAAAGCGCCAAAAGGGAATAGGTCAGCATTCAAAAATCTCACTTCAACAGCTCGGGCGTTCAGGGAATGTTTCAGTAAACGCTCTAGTTTTTCCCACTCGGTACAAGATAGTGTTTCATTTAATGAAACCATCTTCTCACTGAAGCCTGATTCATGTAGAAATCAATCATGTGGTAACAGTATACTTAAAACAAGAGGGTATGAGAAATTAACACGCTATAAAGGAAATGATTTTGAAATCAGCCTTGCCATATTAGTGTACATCTACATACACGCTATGGGTGGAGCCAGTTGGCTGTATAGTTGGGCATCATTTCACTTAGGTATTTTCATGTCTGTGGTCTCCTCTGCTTCTGGGAAGCTACCCAAAGAAAATGGACAAATTTCAATATGGAGAACACAGACCTTTTGGAGGTAACCCTGAAATTAATTTGACACTGTATATTTGACAACCGGTTGGATATTTGAAAAACAATCTGCCTCGAGCAGTTGTGTCAACAAGCTGAAACTGAGCAGCAGGGTGCAGCGTTTCTCGAAAAGTATTTGTGGTTTATTTTCTCGGAGAGTCGCTCCTCTTTCCCCGTTGAAGCATCCGTCTGAAACAACAATCCCTTTCAAAGCTCCCGTCCCTACAAGTACCGTAGCAGTCTCGGCTCAAGGACAGACACATCAGCAGGTAGCCCGGCACGCAAGGAGGCACTTGTATGTGCAAAGTGGTCATAAGGAGTATTTGGAAAGCTGCAAAAAGAAATTCCACCTGTTTAGAATAGCCACCATGTGTTCCTCTGGTGTGCAAACTTCATTGAGAAAAAGTGCTGGTTTATGAAATCCAGATGAGTCCAGATGAGGTTCAGTATTTATCGCTCACCCTCATTGTTACACACATGGAGATCTTAAAAATTAACGGCAAATAAAAAAGTTAAATATGATATGTGACATGGATGCACAAACTTTATTACAGGGAATGACATTAAAGATACTTTGGGCACTTTTGTTTCCTACCAGCACTATGGACCACTGCTATTCTACTGACTCACAAACAAACATGCCAGGAAACAGTGTGGCAGCAGTCTGTCAACGGAGGCAAAGTAGAAGATGGCAAGAATGTATATGATCATAAGGGCATAACACATGCCTCACAGGTTCTTAGTGGCCAGCTTCATTACATGAAACCCATGAAACACAAGTCGGCAGACCACCAGTCAGTGTCAACAGTGAAATGACTCAGCATGCTGGTGTTTTAGGCCTAGCTGACGCTAACTGGCAAGTAAAAGCAAGATGAGGATGGACATAAATATTACACTTTGGGGAAAAAAAATGTTATGGCTACATGAATCAAAGTTTTACATATTTGCACCTTGTACATTAGTGATGTAGAATAAATGAAAGAATGCTGGAGGAATGCAAAACACCATCTTTTTCCCAAGGTCTCAAATACCGCAGTTTTATCAAAGCTGTTGGTGTGCCGGAGAACTCAAGGTGTCCTTTGGAGTTTGGTGCAGTGACTCATTTTTCAGTGCGCAGGATTAAAGTTTTGCAAAGGGAAACACTTTAAACAAAACCACAATCTTTATATACAACGTAACCAAGCAGGTTTTGCTGCCCTACCCAAACCCTGCAGCACCTAAATTCAAAAGGAAAAAGGGAGCAAAACAAAGAAAAGCCAAGTACAAGAAAACAAAGCTCCCAAATCGACAATCAACAATCATAGTTTGTTGACTGAAACATGATCACCCTCACGGCTTCTCAAAGAAGCCAAAGATCTGCAAGGCTATGTACCTACCTCGCTATTACCTGAAAACTGTTGGTGGATGGGTTTAGCATTTAATTCCAAGTCACGTTTTATTGCACCAAGAACTGTTTGAGTGAGTTTATACAAAATGTGTATCAAACTGTTTTTAAACACTCTGTCTGGATGAAATTAACCCCCCCCCCCAAAAAAAAAAAACCAAAACACTTTCACAAAGATGAAACAGGATTTATGGACACAATCTCTTTCTGGTAGAAAACTTTAGCTGAACATTCGTGGAAATATGACTGAGGTGCACACACGAGAGACTTGGGATCAGGTTAATTGGGCAAGACTGTTTTCCTCCATTAACTGGCGGATACGATGACTGTTTGAACTGCCGTTCTTTCAGTCAGCCAAGGCCCTTGTTATTTCACAAGTGCTGGACCTTTGCCATGTTGCACAACTCAGAGAATAGGTGAACCCAGAGGAAAGCGGTTAACCTGGCTGGGGCAAAAGCAGTCCACTGACCATGACTTCATGAGGGGAAGTTGAGGATTGCTCATTATTTTACTGTCAATGAATCAACGCATTGAAAATGGATAAGGTCTTCAGTGATGAATGCATCAGTCCAGAGAACTAGGGGACTACGACATTGCTTCCTTCCTGAATGTTACATGCCGGATAGCCTGTTGACCCCTGATGAGATGGGCTGTGTGTGTGTTGCAAGGCTCACAGAACCGCCTATGCTTATCCCAACATGTGTTTCCTGTATGGGAATGCTTAGAGTAATGCAGTATGCTTACAGTAAGTGTGTGTGTGCAAGCAAGACAAAAAAGAAGGAAGAGGCAGAGAGAAGGAGAGAGAGCAAAAGCATATCCAAGGGGATCAAACCGAAACCACAGGATATTTCTGACCTTGAGGGCGAGTGGGTAAAGCAGGGAGGGGGAGGAAAGAGAGGAGGAAAAGAAAAAAGAGAGGAAAGCTGAAGGGAAGGAACAAAGAGATGGAGGGAGCGAAAGCAGGGAGAGGAGTCTTTGCAGGGCAGCTGGAAAACCTCCAGAATCCTCTGCTCAAACCAACCATAAAATTCCAACTGAAGCCTCAAAACCAGTATGAGGACTGACGAGGGTTCCTTCTGCCCACAGTGTGTGTGTACGCATTTGTGTGTGTGTCTGCGGCACGCACACATTTACTTGTGTGTGTGTGTGCCATATGTGATTAAAGGGTCCGAGCAGAGGAGGCCAGGAGGCAGACGAGTGATGCAATCCACGGAAGCAAAGTAGAAGACTCCAGGGCGGCAGGAAGGAAGAGGAGGGAAGAGAGGAAGGAGGAATTGTTGCTTCTGGGGATCCAGCTCTCCAGGAATGTGCTGACGGTCGTGGCCCACACAGTCGGGGAGAGTGTTGCATTCTGGAAAAATTCTGCGGAGGTGATACCACCTGTTTTTAGGGCGCTGCAGATTGCAAACACATAATAAAATCACACGTTATAAAAGGGATCGACTGTGTGAGTCATTATTGTTAATTTTCAACGACACAACAATGCTTTTGTTTTTTTCTCTGTACAAACTGGTCTCTCACACTGCAAGCTGGAGGCCTGATTCCACCCTCACACAGCAGCGGAGATCTATTTCGGTACAAGCTACAAAATGTCCACAAGCACCCACACAGGCTCTGTGGGTAAGGTGATTGGTAAGCCTGGGCAAATAGTCTATTTATGAACACCATAAGAGTGGGCAGTTGTCCTTGAGCTGCTTTGTCTGCCGTCTGAAGTGCTAAGTGCTGTATACAGTTACAATAGATAGAACATTCACAAGGACAAGTAAGGTGGAGAGTGGGTGAGGAAGGGAGGGTGAGAGAGAGCACTGGGAATAGAGATGGTGAGTCAGAGGCCATTTGGAAAGTAATTTCATCTCTGAATGCTGTATATCTTTTCATCAATGAAAGGAAAGTATTTTCCAAACCAGGCAGGCACAAGAAGAAAAACATCTCTGTTTGGCGAAATGGAGCCTATTTGAGTGGGAGAGGACAGGCACAATTCCTTTTGCACTGTATTTCAGAAAGTTAACGTTGTTTGTTACAGTACGCTGCATTGGGAGCATGACTACAACAGCCTACAGCTATGGTTGTTGCTTACTGAGGCCTTACACTGGCATCGTAATGAGGCCCTAATGATAAATTACAGCATCTCAACTTGGAAACTTCTGTTAGTACTTTTTCATGTTGTACACTATGTACAATGCATACTTACTTTTGCAGTTTGTAACTTTCGATGGAGTAGTTTGGTCACAATTACTGCACTTAACTGCTAGCCTACGTTAACTTGCAGAGCAGCTGACCACAAATACTAAATAACTTTACACACCTTAATGCACAGAACACATGTAACGTTGAATCTATGTCGATCCTACAGTGTAGCCAACGCAAGCGGCTCATGCCGCTGCCAGCATTAATGCCTGTGCCGTGCACCGACGGTGGCGTAGTTGCTGTAGTCCTGCTACAGTGTAGATTACATCATAAGGTTTCATAAGTGTTTGCGGTTATGACATACCTATGGTGCAGACTTATCACAGAAGTATAAATCTCCTATATACCTGAAAAGAGAAATAATAACTTTGGTTAGCTAGCTAGCATTATTGTCTTTGTCAATGGCACGGTCATCACATCCTCCTCCTACTGCCTGAAATCTACTACTAAATCTACTTAACTTTGTTTGTTGGGTATGGGGGGTGTTAAGGGTGGATTTGTCATCGGTGCACAATGAATATGTCCACCAAATATTATTGAAAGCCATCAAACAGTAGACCAAGCGGTAGACCAAAAAGACAATGCCATGCCTGGTGTCACATTGCCTGTATATCTGGTGCGAGATAAAGCCCTTCTATTCAAACCTTAACTGCACAGCACCCTAGACCAAAAAAAAAGTTTAAAAAAAAAAATCCCATTTCCACATTATGGCATGGGGAGTCTTCTGCATGTTTTTGTGAATCATTGGTCTTATATTGATCCTGATGTTCCATTGTGGTTTTAGAGGTTCCAGTGATATTCTGGACTAGCTACATGTGGGCTGGCATCCAGTCAGTCGCAAAAAGGGAAAGAGAAGGGGAAAAAGGAGAAGGGTGTCGGGTTGAAGTGTCAGACAAAAGTACCGTAGACAGGCCTGGACTGCTGTGTGTATCCTGGCAAAGCAACCTTGGCCTTAACGGGACTGCACAAACATGTACAGTATTTGATTCCCAATCAAATTCTTCCTTACATAAATATGGGTGGAAATTCATGTTCATTTAGTAAAACAACTGAAACAGCGCCGCAAATTTGCATAAAATCAATAGAGCGCACAACGAAGGAACAAGCCGTTGACAAAAATAAAATGTACTGGTAACTTAATTAAAGAAACATGTTTTTAGTTTGCAGAGTTCACTGACTGGAGGGGAAGGGAAAGACACCACAGAATACTGTGTTGGACTGGTTTGTGTTGGTCTGGCATCAGCTCTGTGGCGTTTTATGGGCAAACACAAAGAGAATTCTGCGGTTATTCTTGGACCACCACTGTCCGCACTTCCATGTAATGTTTGAGTGCTTACCATCACTGGTTCAGTTCATATGCTGGGATTATGAGTCAACCCTGTTAAAGATCTGTAGAGAGGTCCTGCGAGGACACAAACTTACTTACCCTCACAGCATCCAAATTAAAGTGTTTGTACAATCCAGCACACAAACCTAGCCCAAACACAACCCTCACAATCCAGCTCCTGAATTCTACTGGGTTTTTTTTTGTTGTTGTTTTGTTTTGTTTTGTTTTTTTTACAGTGTGTGTGTGTGCACTCTGTAGCCTCAAATTAAATCTCCCTTGGCTCTGACTTTTGCTTTTTCACTCACACAGTGCACATTTTGTCGTGTTGTTTGCGCGCTGTGGAATGTCAGCACTGATATTTTCGGTCGTGTGGAGGAGTCTACCATAGCAGAACAAACACAACCCAAAGTCGGCGGAGTGTTTTGTTTGCTGAGCCCATCACCTTTCAGCAGGCTTTTGCACGTCACCTTCTTCACTGACAACCTAATGCGGGAATTTAATTTGTTCCTGGGAGGTACAGCCAAACAGCTGGCTATTAGGCATGCCATGGTGTAGCAACATCTGACACCTTGACTGAATAGCATAAAATGTCCTGGAGCGAAAAGTCAACCAATATCAGAGCTGAAAGTAGATCAGATTGTCTTGTTTCTGCAATGACTGTTTGACCTTTTGTTATTTCAGTGATGTGGCGTATGTTCATCCTCTTGATTACACGTTAACCACTGATGACATGTAGAAACAGTTCGTCTGCTTTTCTACCCCATCTTCAGTCTGACAAAGCCTCCTGTGACATCATAAACCACAAACGCTGAAGTGGCCTTAGTATTTACCCTTCACTAAACCACAAACTAGAGTCTCCTTAACTCTTTATATACTGTGCAGCACAAGAACAATGATAGTGTGACAGAGTTAGACAATAACCACTGTGATTGCTTCAGCTATTCTTTTATCATTTTAGTAAAGCAGTCTCTATAAACAGAAGTCATTTATATAGGTCTTCCAGACTGACTGAACCTTCATTTAGATAAGCCTTAAACAAAGAATGTGCTTGCAAACCCAAAGTGTAAAATTTTGTCCCCCTTAATCTGCATATGTGTTTTCTCATTATTTTTGCACAATCAGGTTTCCATTAAACTCTAGCCTTTTTTTCCTCCATAGTAATACTTTATACCATATTAATATCTATGCAAATACTTAATTCCCATGAGCCTGCACTTACAGATTATCACAGCTGCAGATGTTTTTGTGTATTATAAGGACCTGTTGTATAAAAATGCCAGTCTATATGGCATGGTATATATGGCAGAAAAGTAATACAATAAAAGCCAGGTGAACACAGTGTTCCAGGTCTGCACAGCGTTGGTCCAGAGAGCAGCATGAGTCACCGGAACAGAGCAGATTGCTAGCTTGCAGAATTCATTAAGACAAATGTAATGGATTTCCTCTGGAAGAGAAAAAAAAATCCTTGGCAGCTGCAGAACAGCACCCCAGTGAATCCTCAAGTAGGTTTCCATACACCTTTGGAATGGCAGCATTTTGCAACCCTGCAGATGATATATGTTGGTCTGAATGTAACCGAATCAACTTAAATCCTTCAGCATGTTGGTCCTGCCTGGTATTCCCTCTGAAGCACTGTAGTATGATACTATATGCAGTCTATACAATCTTTTAGCTTTTTTAATATCCACATAGCTACAGTGTTAATGATACTCATGAAAACGATATTTAGCCTCAAAAGACTGCATGGGCTGCACATGATGTATAAACCCAAAGTGCTTTTCAATCCAACGTATCGTTGTCCCATTGTGCAATACCGCCACCATGTGGATTCTAAGAATAATGTGTTTAATACACATTCTCTATTATTTGGTATTAAGAGTTACGGTAACAGTTATTTTGCTGTGTGCAGTTTATTTAACACAAAATGAAAGCAGTTACACTAATAAGAATGCAGCATACTATTGCCTGTGAAATGTTGTTTGCGCGCTGTCCATTGCACTACAATAATGGAAGTGAAATGTACAGTGTTTTTGGCGCTACGACAAACAGATATAAAGTGGTATTTAGATAAAATTAGCACAAAAATAACACCTTAAAAGTCTCACAGGTGAACAAATGTTAGAAGACAGTCTAGCTTTAGATAAGGTTGTGCGCATATAGTCAATAACCGGAGAAAAATGACCCAGAAACAGCAGTCACACTCGGCTAATCGCGTTTTTAAGCGCGACTGTAAAAGAAGGACTGATCCCAAATCAGTCCAATCGGCACCGGATGTAGCAAAATCTTCGTGAGCGACTTATGCAGGAAGTACTCTCCGTCGGGCAGAGCATTTGTGAAGGGCTGCCATTTTACCGAGCTTACGGTAAGAAAACTTGCTTCGTTTGGCTGTGTACATAACTGGCTGCTTGACGGACGCCAGTAACTACGTGCAGCGTATTGTTCTACGAACTTGTGTTATCAAAGAAAAACACATTAGTTGCGTGCCAAGCGCTCTTTTTTTTTCTTTTAAAGCTAACCTAGCTTGGTTACCATTGTGGATATGATGCTACTGTTAGCATTTGCTGTCAGTGAATATTATCGAGACACAACCACAAGCATATTATTACATTTAAATCTAGCAGTTTAGATAATAAATTGTAAACATTCTTACAATGAGGTCATTTTAAGGAACTCACCAAGCATTTACTTCCCTCCAGTTAGATATTTACTGTCATTTCCCCATTTTTGGGCTCAGCTCATTTCCTAATAGACTAGTCTAAATGTCAGTTTACTTAAGCTGCTGTGAAAGAACAGCCAGCTCAATTCATTTTTGTTTTTCTCAGGTGCCGGAATTAATTATGGGGACCAAAGTGGTCCAGCTCACGTCAAGTTTGCATCATGAACACATTCTGGCTTCTCTGCATGACCTGAGGCTCCAAGGTCAACTGAGTGACGTCACCGTGCGGGTTGACTATCAGGGAGATGTGCAGGAGTTTCCGGCCCACCAGGTGATGCTGGTTGCATCCAGTGGCTACTTCAAGAAGATTCTTCTGTCTCCTGATGCATCCCGAGATAAATTGCTGCTCTCAAATATGCACTCCGATGATTTCTCAAAGTTCTTGGAATTTGCGTACACTGGTAAAGTTGAAGTTGCCAGAGACAGGATAGGTGATGTTCAAGCAGTGGCTGAGTTTTTGGATTGTGAGGATTTATTGGAGGTTTGTGGTGATGCCATAAGTGCAGGAATTATGCAAAAGCCCAAAAGGAAAAGCTCACAAATTGTAGCTGCAGACGATGTGCATGGTGCTGATAAAGAAGAAACGGCCAAAGGGAAGAAGCGGCAACTTTCACCGCCGACGCCGGAGACAGAAGTCATTTCAAAAAGAGTCAATGCAAATGATACAGTAAAGGGTGAAAAAAGGCGGGGAAGAAAGCCAAAACTGTCTCCCCGCAAGGTGCTTCAAAGGCATTTGTGTACTAAAATAGAGCCTTTAAACAGCAAAAACAAAGTTCCTGATGAAGATGCAGAGGAGCATGAGAACAGGACTAAAGCCGAGGCTCAGCCAGAGACTGAGAAAGACAAAGGAGATGCGTCTTCAAATCACTCTGATGTAGATGATTGGGGATGTGAGGACGACGCGCAGAGCAAGGAGTCTGAGGATCCTTCATTTTTACCGCCTGGAGAGGAGGAGGAGGAAGAGGAGGGACAGTCCAAGCAGACGTTAAAACAACCATCAAAGGCCCAGTTCCACTGCAGCAAGTGCCAGCGGACTTTCCATTATGAGAAAAGCTACTTAAAGCACATCAGGTAACATAATAATGTGGCTCCAGCATTACTATAGCTGGAATTGTGTACTGCAACAGTATGTTGTACAGTATGTATCATAACCATAAACGCTTTTTATCACAGTACCTTTTAAAGCACATTGTCATCCTCTAATACTGTTACTCGTTGATGCTCTCTTCGGTCAGTACGTATCATGGCGTGAGAGCAGATGTGGTTTATCGTTGTGAGACCTGCTCGCAGACCTTTGCGAACCGCAGCAACCTGAAGATCCATGAAAAGCACGTTCACAGCAGCGAGAGGCTTTTTGTCTGTGACGCCTGCACAAAGACCTTTAAGCGAAAGAAGGACGTCGTCCGCCACCAAAGACAGGTGAGGACCGATAGAATTCTGCTCGCTCTCTATTACTAACAGTCATGTTAATGTTATTTCAATGTTATTAAAAGAAATAGATGTGATGTATTAAATGTGTAATAATCCTATTTCTGTGAGATTCATATTTTTATGTTGAGTTTCTCTCTCTGCTGCTTCTCAGGTGCATGAACGCAATCTACGACATGTCTGTCCTGACTGTGGGAAAGCACTTAGCTCCAAAACTGCCCTGGTGTTGCACGAGAGGACACACACAGGCACAAAGCCCTTCGAATGCACCGACTGCGGGGCCAGATTCACCCAGAATTCTGCCCTCAAGATGCATCGCAGGTACGGTGCGCGCGGCTGGTTAAATAGCGCCTGGGGTGGGGGTTGTAGACCTTCAAAAGCATGAATTTGACCCAAAGTTTTAAGTCTTGGGGCATCAGTATGGATGTCATTTGCATTATTCTCACCCTTTATGTAGAGTGCTTTGATATTAGCATCTTGCCACTTTGTTACAAAAAATGCATCACCTTCAGTGTACCTGGACAGCATCAGAAATCAAAGAATTGCTCAGGCCAATCATCTGTTGTAAATATGGACAGCTGAAGCTAGAAACAGCTGGAAACGGGCATATTATTTCTCTGTGATGTCAACCTGAAGGTGCTGATGCTCCCATTCACTGGAGATTAGGAATGAGAGCCTCCCATGTGTACTTTTACAAAAACTAAACTATAAAAGAATAGCTGAATAGTTTTTATAATGTCAATGCTGTGTGTTTGGTGCATACCAAACCCAAACCTAAACCTGTGTATTTACACATGTGTAGGACTCACACAGGAGAGAAGCCATTTGCATGTGAGAAGTGTGATGCCCGGTTCACTCAGAAGCACATGCTGGCCTATCATCAGAGATCACACACAGGTAAAACAGTCATTTAACATTAATAACTAATCTGGATTTCAGCATCACCATTTTAGGTTGAGATGCTATGGGCAAGAGGATGTTTAATTTATTGATTCAATTTTCATGCAGTGGTAATTTTTGGCACGACAGGTTTAGTAGGAAGAAAATATCCAAAAGATAGTTTTACAGCTATGTAATAAAGAAAGTGTTCACAAGACTCTATGCAGCCTTGTGAAAAACTAAGTACACCCCATGATTCAGTAGCTTGTAAACCACCTTTAGCAGTAGTAACGTGAAATAATCATTTTCTGCGTGACTACATTGGTCTCTCACATCATTGTGGAGGATTTTTGACCCACTCTTCTTTAGAACAGTGCTTCAGTTTATTGAGGTTTGTGGGCATTTGTTTATGCGCAGATCTCTTTAAGTTCCCACCATAGCATTTCAGTTAGGTTGAGGTCTAGACTTTGGCTCATTGCAGCACCGCGATTCTTTTATTTTTAGCCATTCTGTTGGAGATTTGCTGCTGTGCTTGGGATCATTGTCCTGCTTCATGACCCAATTTCAGCTGAATTTTAGCTGTCAAACAGATGGCCTCACATTTGACTCTAGAATACTTTGGTATTCAGAGGAGCTCATGGCCGACCCAATGACTGCAAGGTGCCCGGGTCCTGTGGCTGCAAAAAAAGCTTCAAATCATCACTTCTCCACCACTGTGCTAGAAATTTGGTACGAGGTGTGCTAATATGTTGTGTGTAGTTTTTGCCACATGTGACACTGTGCATTATGGGTATTTCCACTTTGATCTGGTCTGTCCAAAGGACATTGTTTCAAATGTCTTGTGGTTTGGTCAGATGAAACTTTGCAAACCTAAGCTGTGCTGCCATGTTTTTTTCTTTTTTGAAAGAAGAGACTTTGTCCTTGCAAGCCCTCATGAACTTTAACATTTAACATATTGAGGCCCATAGAATCTGGGATGTAGCTCTTGGGTTTTTTGCAGTTTCTGTATTGCACAGTCTGACTTTGGGATGAATTTGCTGGGATGTCCACTCCTGGGAAGATTGTGGCATTGTGTGAATGCTCCAGACCAGCAAACTGCCAAAACTGCTTCTATAGAGGTGCTCTCACTTGCTGGTGATCAGTGAATCAGGTGCATTTGATTATCAGCACCTGTCTACTTTTTACCCTGTTAATTCCACTGGAAGAAATAAGGGTGCACTTTATTTTTTACAGTGCTGCATAGAGCCCTGAGAAAATTGTTTATGTAAATGAGTGTGTACTTTTTAAGATAATGCATCAGGTGCTTTTTTTTTTTTTTTAAATATCCATTTTGGGAAAATGTGTATCACAAAAAATATAAAAAATAAAAATATAAAGTAATAGTGTTTTTTCATCTCAAGGCCCTTTTAAATCTATCTCAGCAAACAGTGTTTCTTAAAGTAAGTCCTGAAACATGCACACAATAAAAACAAGGCTATCTACAAATAACAGACCAAAATTGCTTTTTTTCTCACATTAGGAGAGAAGCCATTCATGTGTGAGGCCTGTGGGAAAAGCTTTGCATCTAAAGAATACCTGAGACACCACTCAAACATCCACACAGGCTCCAGGCCATTTAAGTGTGAGCAGTGTGGTAGAGGCTTTGCTCAGAGGAACTCTCTCCACCAGCATTTAAAAATACATACAGGTGAATGTAGATTTTGGTCATTTTTCATTGAATAATTCCATTGGATTTAAAGGAAAATTATGCATACTTCTCTAACTCGCTATCCTCATCCTTTTGCTTTCTGGTGATTGTTAGGTGAGCGTCCATACAGCTGTAAAAACTGTGAAAAACAGTTCACTCAGCTCAACGCACTTCAAAGGCACCAGCGTATTCACACAGGAGAAAAGCCCTACATGTGTGGCCTCTGTAAACGCACATTTACAGACAAATCCACCCTCCGCAGGCACACCGTGGTGAGCATACTTCCCTTACTGTAGTGTCGTAGAAAAGGTAGTTTCACCTGCATGCGTATTGATTTTATTTGCACTGGCAGAAGCTGAAATTCCCACGTTTAGAAAAAAAAAGACATACAAATCAATGGTATTTGGCCTTTTTTTTTGTACAGTGACTGTTCATCTTTAAAAAAAAAACTGCATTGACTGCTGCAGAAATAACATCGAGTTCTTTGACCTTCAGATTCATGACTCAGATGCTCCGTGGAAGACCTACCTGGTGGTGCTGGAGGGAAATGTGGAGGAAAAGAAACCCAGATTTCCCGCTAAGGCAAAGACAGAAAAAGCAGAGTCAGGAGAGAAGAAGAACACAGCTAGAAAAAGTACTAGTGCTGCTGCTGATGATAATAAAGTCCACACTGACTCCCTTGTGGTTCCGTCCGAGCCAGTCACTATCCCTCCTGAGTGGACCAGTCATGGAGCCATTGCCCTGGTTAGCCACGGCACTATTGGCGGGATCACAGTCATCCACACTGAGGTTTCACCGGGGACTCAGATCCAACCCATTGTAACCACTGATGGCACGGGGGCCAGTGTCATTTCAGCCGTCCCTTTTCCCTTCTCTTTACCAGTGTCCATGGCTCACACTGTCCCTTTATCCTCTGAAGTTCCCTCTACTTCTCTGGCTGTTCCCACTCTCTCAGTTCCTGTTTCTGATGGGTTTTTAGCATCAGTCACAGAGATCCCAACTGTTTCTACATCATCTGTGCTGGAAGCTGCAGCTTCACAAACTATTTTGGCTCCAGTTTCAGACTCTAAAGCCTCTTCTGAGACAGAATCTCTGCCTCCCAGCATTCAGACTGTGGTTGTTGGTGAGAAGAATCGTGGAAAAAGAACGAACAAATGCTCTCCAAAGTGATGGGCTGCAAAGGCCAGCAGATGATCCAGTAACTGAACCCAAGACCTCAGATCGAGATGCTGTGTAAATAGCTAATTTTATTGGGTTTAGGGAATCTGACTCCCCCCTCATTTCATGTTATTGTGTGTATATTCTTTGGGTTCAGAAGTGTAACAGTTTGTGTCATTTTAATATCACAGTGTTCATTTAAAATCAAGTTACAGAGGTAAAGCTAAGGTGGAATTATTTTTAGTGTGAAATCTTAAATACAATTTAAGATGGGATTCAAGCACATTAAACATGTGCAACATATCTGGTTTAGTGCATTATGTATGTTTTGGTATTAATAATATACCCGCTTCACATCCAAATTATTACTGAGATGTTCTGGACATTTTCAGAAATCCTTTGCAGCTGTGGAACAGCAACACAGTTTTGATCATTTATTTTATTTTAACCTGAATGAAATTGCTTAGAACCTTCAAAATCCTGGCACTTTTCTGTGTGAAACTACTTCTGCGAGCAACAGCAGTTATAAAGAACTTAGAGCTGAGAAGATGTACATAAAACTATAAAAAATGATTTGACAGGAGGCCTTCAGAATTTCCAATAAAGAAAAAATGCTATTCTTTATAAACGAAGCTAAAAACAAACAAACACCCTCTGACTCATAAAATTGCAGCGATCCTATTTTATAACTTGGTTATGATGGCAGACGAGGCCAAAGTTTGATAAAGGCAACACAGTATGGGCTATAATGCATTTATTAATTTCCATTTGCACAAGCATACATCCCCACCCATTTTTATCCCACCTGGGAGAAGCTGTGTACACAGGGCGACTGATCTTTTAGTAAAAACTTTGGTCTGGCTAACACTAGTGGAAGTACACAACACTAAACTATAAACAATGACATGCTTAGCAACTGGCCATTGGGAAGGTTACAGTGCAGTAGTAAACCTTCAATGATAAGTTTACAGCACACTATGAGTGACTAATGTTGCTCATCAGCACAGGATTGCAGCGCTGGGAGTAAGGAGATCTGTGTGAGTGCTTCTCATTCAAAAGTACAAACTATGAATCGCAGCTTCAGACATTCAGACAAGTATCGAGTTGACAAATCCTAAAGTAAGTCACAAAAACAGAACTAATAAAATTACCTATACAGTAAATGTATAACAGTCTACACTTGGTGCATATCATTACCCTTTTTCAAGAAGAGTCACTCCCTGTGGTGATAAAATGGAAACTAAATCAATGTTTGTGGTTGTACTAAATTATTTAAGATCCTTCTGTTTCCACCCAAAAACACAAGTTAAGATGATGGTACATTCTTGAAATTCATACAAAGCATGAGAAACATTACATAATCTGTTTAAATGTACAATAAACTAGATTTAAAAAACAAGCTGCATCTGACTAGGAAACAATAGCTGTACAAAACATGCAGTATTTCTTGTCACTACTAACTTCAGGTTCAAAATGGTATACACTGCTCTGAAATCCTCCCTGGGGACAGATTTCAGCAGAAGAAGTTATGCAGCAATCCTCTAGACAGAGGTGAGGGCGAGAGGATTTACATTCTGACCAGATTCAGACGCGCTGAAACAAAGACGGTGCTCTGAGAGAATAGCAAGTGTGCGGTGGAATATTCAAAAATCATCAGCAGACACTCCTCTCCGGATGCTATACACAGTGAGGGGAGTGTAAGGGTGTGTACTGTTTTGTGTGTTTGAAAGCATGCGTGATGGATTTTGTCCCTCCATGCTGCAATTCTACCCCGAGGTTTCTTTCATTTCAGATCCCCTTCATCGCCCTGGATGGTCTTTTTGATGCGCAGCAGGAGGGTTGTGTGCCACTGGTCCAGACGTGAGATTGAGTCAAACTCCTTGACCTGCAGCAGGCAGACAGGGGCACACACTTCTAAGCTTTTCCCACTTCAAATTAGGAGTACAAGTAGAATGACCTGCCTTGCTTTAATAAAGCCAACATTACTGGACCAGCCCTTCCTACCACCAGTGCTGCATTTTCAGGAATAATTTAATCTGTCCTGCATCTGACAGACTGTACTATAAAGAGGACTGTGATGCCCACACATTAATTTGTGGTCTCCTGTTTTGAAGCCTTGAGTGACCATATATGTACAAAAGAGTGCAGTGCCAAGTTATCAGTTAATGCTAACAAGCTTAGAGTTAACTGATTAGCAAGCCATATCTATAAACACAAATACAGCTACATGTTAATTAGTGGTTAATAACACAAACTAGAAAAAGATAACCTACCCAAACTGAAAAAAGATTACTTTGACAGTGTGTTTAACAGTGCACTAAAAATGCTCCAACACTACAAGCATGGCTGAGAAATCAGTTCAGTGGCTTAAATTAGCTGAGCTGAAGCCTGATAGCTTACGGGCCTAGTCGGCACACGTCCCTTATAATGCAACATTTAAGCTTTAATACAATTTAAAGACAGAGTTATAAAAAAAAAAAAGATGTCTCTATACGGTTTTCAGAAAGGGTAAAATTAGCTAGGGGCCAAAGCAATTTTTGTACCAGGCTGTAATTATGGTTATTTCTGCTGCAAAGTCGTGCATTTTAATATGGGAGTCCATGGGGACTGACTCATTTTCAGAGCCAACCTCAAGTGGCTATTTCAGGATTGGCATAATGTTTCAGCCCCAAAGGTTTACACTTGGTTTATTCAAACTTCTGGCACAATGACTCTTTTCCCTCTGTCACCGAGTTAATTTTTAAATGTCTCTTAGAAGTTTAGCTGTTATGATTACAGTGCTGAACTATATCAGCTTGCAACACATTCACGTACAAAGTCCAGGGAGAATTACCGAGTTCCAGCCTTCAGCTTCCTTGAATAAAAAGTGAGCCGACAAGCAGTCACAGGCAGACTCCTGCGCTCTCCAAAAGCCTTATTAAAAAAAAAACCTTGAGTTTTGAGTGTATACAAGACTTACTGCCTCTGTGAAAGCCTCGCTGTTCTGCTCCTCGTGAGCCTCGAGGAGTTTCTGTTAAAACAAAGATGTAGGTCACTCATAGAAACTGAGTAGATTAAGCGAAGAAACTAAGTCACGCTATCCAGCTACCTTCAACAACTTGCATTCTCTGGAGTCTGAAAAAGCCGGGAACATCTCCTCGTACTTTTCAACAGCGATCTGCGGAGAGACGATGTTAAAATTCTTCCAGAATGCACCATCCCAGATCCTGAGAGTGAATCACTAAGGAATAAACTCACCTTAGCGTTGAGCTCGTCGACGATAAAATGACAAAGAGCGGCTTTGAAGAAATACTCCTTGGCGCTGTATTTCAGCAGTGGGTTGTCCATCGTGTTGGCTCCAACCTAGATATAAATTCAAATCATGCAGCATTTATCAGAAATGTCAATAATCAGTGATGAGCCTGATGCACAAATACAAAGCAGAGCACCGAGTACACACCTGCTCGTAGATCTCAATAGCCTTCTGGTACTGCTCCAACTGAGCGCAGTAAGCTCCCACCTTGAGCAGGCACTTGTTGGCAGAACTAAGGACAGTGTGTAAACAGTGCACAGTGAATTCAACACAACCTGTGTATATGCATGAGGTTTATGTGAAATCGGTGCAGAACAGTTTTCAAAAAGTGCTTGATTGTCTTGAAAGCTGATTTATTAATAACAAGTTCATTCCATGAAGTTAAGCCAATGGTTTAGTGCAGTTCAGCCCACCTGTTCACTAATGTAATTAACGACAACTGTTGTCTATGAGCAAGAGTAACAAGCGCTGAAATCTTTAAAAAGTAAAAAAAGAGAGAAACTGATATTGCTTTTCCCATTTTAATGAAATTCCAACTTGTGTATGACACCAAAAAATTTTAACAAACTGCAAAAGGTTTTCTCTTATGCAAATAGCTATGTGAGTGATCAGTGCTCAACACCAGTCAGCCACAACATTACAACCACTGACTGAAGTCACTGAATAACACTCGATCTTCTTCTGCTTGGATATCGTGCGTCCTGGTGTTCACGTAGAACCAACTACCTAACTGTTCTTGCAGAACCAACTGGCAACATCACGGAGGTGAAAAATGATGCGATGAGCAAATTGATCCCTTCTGACTCCCATGTTAAAATATTAACTTACAGGCTGGTATAAAAAACAACTTTGTGTCTGTGGATATCTCCCCCCCCCCACCCACCCACCCACTAACAACTCCACACTGGCTAATTTCTTTACAACTCAATCATCTGGATATTGGGGTTGAGGGAGTGGCTGCTTTGACTGACGTGTGCTAACAGGATAATCAGTGACTGCTAAGACACACTTCTGTTACTTAGAGCCACTGAACTGGACCTCTCTGCCAACCTTGTGTCTGCTGTGAGTAGTTAAGGGGATCAGTGAGAAACAGTACCTGTTTGATTCTTCTCCTTTGTAGTAGTCTGCTGCTTGTTCATAATGTGCAATAGCCTTAACAAAAGACAAAGCAAAAACAAAAGGCCTGATCTTTTCAGTGTTCCTTGAATAAAATTTGCACCTTAACTGCTGGTAGTTTAATCTGAAAATATGATAGCATTACCTTTTCAATATCAACTAGTTCAGACTCGTAGATCTCTGCAATGCTGATGTGGTGTTTGGCTGCGATGGTAAATCTTCCCTGAAAGAGGAAGCAAGGGAAAAAAAATCATTACACTGGATCTATCCAGACAGATGCCGCTCAAGTCAATGAAAGGTTCTATCTGAGTGCTGAGAGGGGAGGTTAAGTAGTATCCTGTGGCTTTCCTTCTACAGGGCATTTAAAAATCATCCTCTTTAAAGGAACATGAACAACAAAAACAGCAAAAAGGCAAATTCAGGAATAACATTCATACTGAATAACATGACAATGGCAGAGACAACATGCTACCGCATTGATGTGTATGAAGGTCTTCAGTTATGCAGGTGATGGGAGTTTCAGAACTTTTTAGCCAAACAAAAGCACAGACACTAAATAAAATAAATAAAAACCCCACCAGAGTTACTGTTGTAACTGCATCTTACCATGTCTGTGTATATATCAATGGCAGCATTTAAACACTTGATTGCCTCTTTTGGCAGCATTAAAGGAAGAGGAGGGAACAGTTAGTCATGTAAGCTTTCTTAAACTTTCTCTTGCACAATATTTTTTTTTCCACTTCAGTATACACGGGATGTTCTTTCAGCGGGGTGAAATGGAGTGAGTAATACAATTATATAACATGCTTCTCATAAAAGACATTTGTCATCTGTTGAATCCTACTTATAAAAAGGTAAAACACAAAAAAAAAAAAAAACTAAACCACTAGCAATATAATAGATATATAGTCAGTTTCCTTCCCCCAGAATAAAAGCTTTGGACACTATTCAATGATGCCACAAAGAGAAAGATACATTAGCCCCAGGGAAATACCATGCAGCTCAAGGAAATGATCTTACACAATACAATGGTGAAGCTGCTTGACATGCCAATACCAAAGTAACAGCAGATATACAGTGAAACCTCATAGCCTGAGGCCCAGTCTACAATAATAGATGTTTGTATAGCTTCCTCTAGCTGTCAAACAGTATTTATGAAAACATGGTTTAATCATGCAGTTTTAGGGAGAGATATTAATCATCTACAATCAACCTGTCTTGATGCACGCTCAATAATCCAGGTGGGGAAATCCTAGGAGGCAGATTCTGTTCATCTGGACGCAGCATTTTCATGGGTGATGAAACATTTCTCCCGCTGAAAACGCTGCATCCAGACGAACTGAATCTGCTTTCTGGGATATGCAATCAACACTTCATTCATTTATGCCGCTTGAATTATTACACATGATTAGCAGCCACACAGTCTTACCATTAGGGTCAGACTTCTTGTAAGCATTTCCGGCATCGATGAAACTGGTGGCACAGTCGTGTTTGTTCTGCAGCTGCATATGGAGACGTGCAGCTTTGCAAAATGCACTCCCAGCACCTGGAGATGAGGGAGATGCCAAAACTGTTATACACACACATACTGTGTGCTTTGGATTTAGCCGACACTCTAATTTATGCGCATAATTCCGACCTAATATACATCTGGCACTTTCACAAACTTTGGAGTTACAGTGCCAACAAACTGCACCAAGACAGCAGCTACAGCGAGTGAGAAATTTTTAAGGCGAGTATCATAAGTAATAATCAGCTCATCGCACCGCTCCAGTTCTTGGCCATCTTGAACATGTTGGCCGCTCTGCAGTACATCTCACACGCCTCTTCCACCTTGTGATGGCCACTACAAAAAATACAGGGGAGAAAAGAAAGAAGACAATTTTGAATTAAGTGCAAATGTTCTTTATATTTTGTTATGAAACTGTGCATCATACTGGTCTATATGTAAAAGAGACATCCATTTGATGAATCAGGTTAGATTTTTCACTAAGATGCAATGCTTGGACTGTCTTAAATAAATCTTCTACACAGGCGCTACAGATCTCAATTTCTCTTGACAGCCAGTAGACCCCTGGGAGCTCCCTGTAGTCGTAATCATACTCTGGCCATTCAATCATGGCAGGGGGTTACATCATTGCTTGGCCGGCAACAGAATTACCAATATAAAGCCTGCCAACGGTTATCCTGGATAAGGACTGCAGAGTAGTAACATCTGGTGCTCATCGGTGCAGAGGTTTAGGCGAAAAAAAAAAAAACCCACTGACTCACACAGGGCTATAACTACAGGCTTTTTGCATTTGGGGTCTAAACAAATAATATTTTTTCTCCATGATTGGGTAAAACATGCAAAACATAACATCAATACTGAATTCCTCTGGGGTCACCGGTAATTGCAAAGGTTTGGATAGAGTTTCTGTAATAACATCCACGGGGAAAACAAGAAGCATGAATACAGGTATAAAAACAGAAGAAAGTTTATTCAGTTATAACCAGTCAGCCACACCAGAGCTAGTTCGGAGCCTCCAAATCAAACTGCACTTCAGTGCCTTCCATACTACTATACGTATGGCATGAATCTTATGACAGGATCTGCCATTACCATAGTTATTCTTTACCATATAAAAACCCTCTGTCTAAATGTTTTTGGGATTAACAAGGGTGTTGGCCACAACTAAAGGCGGCAATTAACTGTAGTTAACGCAATATATTCACTCCTGTGGGGATTATAAAAGGATTAGATTATGGGCTGCAGCTGGTGGTTTCACTCTGATGAGGGTGTTTTCTATTTAATTAAAAAAAAAAAGTATTTAAATTAAGAAACAAGACCCAGGGCTTGACATTATACTGAGTTATTATAAACAAACTATCCAATAACATATATGATTTTATCAGTATACTGTGACAAGTGAAAGACTTCCAACTATAGTAAATAAATGGGATATTTTAAGCTTGCTAAAACAGTCTACTGCGTAGCCTCGAGGCCAGCGCTAAGTCCGGCAGGAGGTCGTGATCTGCTGGCTTGTTTACAATCTTAAAAACAGCTAACTTAGCTAGGAATAACTGCACTGTATGTCATCTCCCTCTAGTTTAGCATTTAGCTAAACCCCGACAACATTTTGCTGGTTCATGCACATACATTCAGCTAGCTAACTGACTGCAAGTGTGAATGGAAACAGGCTGCGTGCCAACTTTGCTGCTGACACTAAACGCTTGCTAGCTGTTGTTCTTTGGTGCAGTGCTGTCTTACCCTCCAAACATCCCTCCCAAAAAAGAACCAGACGACTTGACTTTTTTGTCAGCGTCGGCCATTAGCTGAATAGCTTCTTTCTCTTTTCCAGAGTTGTCCATTTCTTTTCTGTAGTTGGGGGGGAAAAAAACCCAACAACTAACAGTTAAGCAGAAAATACCCGCAGAGGATTCAAGTGTGTACAGTAAGGATTACAGTCGACGGGGTTTATGTAGCGTAGGCGTGCACATCTAGTGGCTTAGGTGAGTGCCGTGGCATCGCGGGAGTTTGAGTGCTTTACGCCTCAAACGCAACAAGAGTCAAGGCAAAAAAGGACTACAACTCCCAACGAAATGTAAAGACATTTTTGACGGGCGTGTTACGTAATATCATGTGCCAAATTACAAAATAATTGATTAAAAATGTGAAGATTCGACTTATTTATTTTGTCATGATTTTCAGTAGCCTTCAATCATTTAATTCGTATAATTAAAAAACATTTTGTCTGACTTTAGATCATCAATTTGTTGATGGCGGAATAAAATCGGAAGAACAGAGCGGTCGGTGTGCTTTGCGTTTCTGTACAGCAGAGGGCGCGACAGCAGTATGGCTTCCTCAGTATAGCTCACTTAATTTTGACTCTCATTTTGCAAAATGGAGTTGACACTTTTATTTCAGTTTAGTTCAGTGATAAAATAAACTTTATCTTTTATGTTTTGGGGTATAGTTTAATAATTAAAAAAAACACTATGACGGCCACTGAGTCAGTTTTACTAGCAACTGGAAACTCTCAATAGTGGGATAGTTTCAAATTCACAGAGCGTGTGACCTACATAGCCCTCTAGGTCACCTGCTCTAAAATTCATAAACTGTTACAGTCAAGCCAACTGCAAATGTCAAGGTATTCAGAGCAGGTCCAAGGTTTTATGGGACCTTAAGCAGAATTTGATCTGGGGTCCCTGCCCCCAGATAAACCATCGATATCAACTATTCATTGCCCATGCTTGATCATTTGGGCATAATACATCTAACACAATCGTCTACTAGTGTGATGGAAAGAGATTAAATAAAAATCCATTTTTAAATCAAGTTGAGTGTTTTAATTGTTTTTGAATTACGCTTAAGGGTAGAACAGTCAAAAAATTTCATAGAGGCTGAAATACATGATAGTGCAAATGCAAATGTAAATGTAAAAACTGACAATATTAACTAAATTAAATTTAAACTAACTGACCGGCGAGCTAACAGTAAGTTACCAACCATAATGCCAGTGGTTTCCATTGTACATCACCTAAGCTCATGACAGAACATGACTGAACTGAACCCCTCATTTCTTCATATTTTGCTACCAATGAGCCAGACAATATCTATTTCTAGAGCCTGACAAATGCTGACATACCCCGGGCACACAGTAAATCGTCTGCCAAACATTTTTCTGGAAGCTTAAACTGTCACCACATAGTTTGTCCAGCAGAGTGCGCTCCAATTCTATTGTTTACAAAACTCTGCATTGTGCAAAGTAATGAGCAGATGATGCGGAGCAGGGTGGTGTCCTTAAATTACCTTCACAACTCTGTCACAAAGCAATGGAAATTCATCTGTGACAAAAAAGTAACAACCACAAACATTATTACCACCCCCCCCACACACACACAAAAAGCCATATGTGAAATTTAATGTACAGTTTGTGTATTTAATGTGTATTTTATGCACAGTAATGTACAGTTTCTATTTGTATTTTCCACTTCATTTATTTTATTTTTCCTATATTTTAGCGTGAAGAAACAAACTGTAGTGGAGCATGCACAATTTCGTTGTACCATGTACAATGACAATAAAAGGTTATTCTATTTTATTCTGTTCTTTTACAGGTCATCCGAGTAAAAAAACAAAAACAAATCACAGTCTGTAATAATACTAGAACATCAATAAAAAGTATTCAAAATTAAAATGTTATGGGTGACAGCTGAAAGGACTGATGGGAGGGGGTGAGAGGGGTCCTGTGTGGTCACATTGTCTTTCCTAGTAACTGACTCAACGTTCAGCTCAGACAGTGGTGTTTGAACTGAACCTGTTATCTCCCTGGTCTGTCTGATAATCGGAGAGTCTCGTGTATAACAGTGCGGCTGCTATACCAGGATGAAATTCTGAAGATCAAACCAGCCTCAAAACTTCTTTAGGAACATGAAAACTGAGCTTCCTCAGTGTGCACAATCGTCATTGAGTTTACTCGTATACTGAGGCTACATTGGTGGAAAGTTGGCAAATAGTGAACCTGTCATTTTCTCTTTTCGATAGGACTTTTACATGGTTCAAAAAATATCTACATATAGAGTAACCGACTGGAACTGGTGTTTGTAATGGCCTCAAAAATCCTGTTTACTTTGACCTTTTTAAATGTAGGTTACCAAAAGCAACTCTGTTACCAGCATTTGATAAGAGAATCGTTTATTTGGTCACGCTGCATTTGTAACAAGCAACCTGGCATTCGAAACTGTTCAATCTATTAAAGCATTTATAGATTAAAGACATCAAAGCAAGCATAAACTTAATGCATAAACATGAAATTAGTGCATTTTTAAGGGTTTTTTAAATGCTCTAAAGGTACTGGTGGTACTTTAATCACAATTTTAAACCAGTTTCTGATAATGTAAAATTGTTTAATTGATAGAATTTAGAGAATCCACTTAAAGCCATCTGTAAACCAATTATAAGCAAAGCGGTTATCAGCCTACAGGACATAGTTACTGATTAATTTTTGATACCGAACACAGACCAGTTCAGGACTCTGGCTTGTTGACTTTTATGACTCGTCTTCAACAGCAGAAACTTTCAAGGGAAAACTGACTACACTGAAGTCAGTGAAGTGTAATTACACATGAACTGGTTAAACAGTTCAATTATAAATCAGTGACTCAGCAGTATTGTTGTGCAGATTTGATAAAAGCAAAATGCAGATAGAAAAAGAGTCAAAGATTAAACATATAAACACAGTCTGTTTTTATTTCATTTACATTTTACAGTTATAATACACCTTAGGCTCTTTATTTCAATCATGGTCAATCATACAGATGTACAGATGCAGCAATCATCAGACTTTGTGGTTAAAAATTGTGCGATAAGACAGAATACAGACAGCACACTAGAAAGGTAATTTCCCCCAGAAATTAATCTGTCACCCCAATAAACAACGTTGGTGTGTGATTCCAATAACATATACAATATAGAAGTGTATGCATCTCAGCTCAAGTCTACTCTAATCGATGGTGAGTGAGGTATCAGTATGTTCAAATAAAAAGGCATTTTTCCCCCTTTAAGGCTGTGGTATAAATGTGCACTGCAAATAAAACACCTGTTTTACCCCTCAAATCAAGTATAAATAGAAAACAAAACCTAACAGTACATCCAGTGTTCTGTGTCTAAGTTTAAATAATGGCTATTTATCAGCATATCCATAAACGGGAGTCTGAAGGCATCATAAAGAGGACCAAAGGTTTATCAGCCTATAACGTCACCCAGCTGGGACATTTGTTTGTCCAATGTACTTGTATGCAAAACCTACCCAGCAAATGACAGTAATTTGTCCACAAAAAAAAAAAAAAAAATCCAAATTATAACTTAGTGACATTTCATTCATAAACGTAATACCTTAAGTCATGGCTTCATGCACATAAATAACAAAACAGGAACAAACACCATAATCCTGCATCATGCATCTTTCATTTGTGTTATACATTTCCATCTGTATTATACAAATGCATTCAATTTAGCACCAAGACTGAACAAATGTAACATACTGGCTTAATATCCATTCATGTTCAATTTGCCAATTTACCCTGACTCTACCATGACGAAGAGCTTTGTACAGACTGTTCTTCCATATACAGGCATCGGCCTGTCGAGGAAAAATAAAAAAGCATTTCATCTTTTGGCTAAAACACACACCTGTTCAACAGAAAGCAAACAAAACTTATCTGAAGCTAAAAGACTGCAAACATCTGCTAATGATTCGGGCAGAGTGGAGACGGTCTGAGTGGTCTTAGTGATATAAATGCATGAAGGAAGGATCTTCTATAATGAGCCATTTCTACCTTGGTCCTCTTGAGTATGTCTGTGCAATGGGAGTACAGAGAAAGGTAGAGCTTTAGGGATATTTATGAGGAGCTGAGACCGGAGTCTGACTCGGTGTTTCCACCACGGACCCTGGAGGCAATGCATGGTGCCATGGAGCAGGGAATGGAGTAGCAGGAACAAGATGCACTCTTTAGGGTCTCCTCCGTAATAACCTCCTGCAGGGAGTGCTGTTCTTCTATCTGGAAGAAGTTTGGCTGGTCTGTTTGGTCTTCACCAATACTAGTAGGACAGGAGAAGAAAAAAAAAGAGGAAATGCTAGCAGTTAGATCACTGACAGTATTGAGTTTTTTCTGGTGTCAACTGTCAATTAATAAATAATTTGCTTGAACGTAGCAATTTAGGCAAGATAACGTTATAAAAGTTGAATATGACAATATGGTGGCACCATCGCAGAATAATCCCAGACAAAATAGATACAAGCCAAGCAAAAATTTCCACCAGGCAAGAAAAACTACTCCTGTTCAGCTCCAAACCACTAAGAAGAGTGGTAATTTTACAGAAATCCACGTTCATTTTTTCATGCACCCACATTAACACAATCAGCAGTATCTGATCAGGGGACTGATCGCACTGGTGGCCATTCTGCAACCGAGGAGCTGCCTTTTTCTTTGGGATCCCAGCCATTCTTTAAAGACCCCTTGCTTTTTTACCTGCCACGCATGTTCCACGTCCAAGGGCCCTTAAGCTCTTTTCCTTACAATATAAAGTGAATGTTGTTGTGAGTGGGCACTACATAAATTGAACATTTAACTGACACAGAATATAATCATTTAGTTTGTAGCTACATTTGTGTGCCTCACTGTCTGAGCTCGTGCCAAAGCAAATGAAGTCGAGCCTGAATAAAAGCATTTATGACATACTTTCTAGGTTATTCGGCCTGTCTGCTGAAACGAACGCACTCAAAAGAAGTCAGACACAAGACGACAGTAGTAATAAAATGATGTTAAAGTGTTAAAAAGCTTCGCAAAATAAAGGCCAAGGGTCCAGTGCGATCAGCCCATTTGTAAAGAAAGTTGTAGTACAAGCAGATCATCCACAAGCTCATTAAATGCAAACAAATAAAGAGAACAGAAGTTTGTGAAGAATAAAGCCGTGACAGCTGACAAAGTTTCTGAGTGGTCATGAGGCTTGAATGCACGCACATGTGGATCTATTCAGAACTACACGGTGTGAGTCTACGTGGTTTAATAGGTGGCTGCCGATGTCGCCTGAAGCACCTCATGCACCAAGCAAGCCATTCGCTCTTGCTGCTTTCTTCAATATCACGGAGTACAGTAATGAAGCACGTAATAAGGAGGCCTTTCAAAGTATACCCAAACAACACACAGGCATTATTAAAGAGGAAGTGAAGCTGCTCTCAGCTAAGAAAACCAGGAAATGATAAACATGGCAGTTGACCAATCAAAACAGCTTTGATAAGTACAATTACATTTTTTTTTTAAATGCAAAAAGCTAAAAAGACCGCTGCCACTGTAAGATCGAGTGGAACATGGAAAGAGAAGATAAGTCAACCGTCTTGCATCATTCTCAAGAACAAAATTTTGTTCCTGCAGCATTTAATGAGGAAAATTCATTCAAGCAGTATTTTTTTTCCCCTTTTTGTGGGGGAGAGGAGGGGAGGGACCAAAAACAAGCCAAGGGGTGCTGAGTGAGCAAATAAAGGAAAAAAAAAAAACACAAGCAGAAACCAGAGAGACATTACGGGAATCTGGAGAACTTGAGTCAAAATATGGAACCAAGCTTTCACAAATTCTGTAAGGAGGAAGAGGCACAGTTATAGCAACAGCAACAACAACCTGGAGATACCAACTGTTTTGACTTGATGCATTTAAACAGGTTACATCGGGAGCATGCACAGCTGTAATAAAAGGGGAACAGTCCATGTTGTGTTTTCTGCAGGGGTCTGCAGAAAATGTGGGGGAAAGTGCTAATGGGAATATAGAGTGAACGCCATTGTATAGTCCAAACACAAAACTGAAACGGGTAACAAACAGGCCGTGCTGATCCTGCAGCTTTGCTAAAGACCAGAGAAAACTGAGTCTGCCTACAGCTCCCGCCAAGCTTTATGTAACAGCACTGGAACATCGTGCGCATTAATTTTACACTCATAAATTAATCAACGAATAATCAAACCTTTTATGTCAAAAGCAACAACAGTGCCAAATAATTAAAATGTGTGCCAGCGCTTGATTATGTAACTCTGTAAACCTGAGAACCTCAGTACTCAGAGTAATAAGAGAAGGAGCTTTGAATACAACAATCACTCATGAAACCAAACAGCCTGTTAAATAACCTGCAGTCTCAGCCAGGACAGAAACACAACTGAGTGTGCAGTACAGAGTGTTATTTAATGAGCAGGTGCTTCACACACTTTGTGTCATAAAAAAGAGCACAAAGATGCATCATCTGCTTGTGTTTCTTTACTAGAGCAGTTTGTAACTCACCAAGAACACCCTCTGTACCAAAGGCCATCAGATGGCACATTTGTAGTGTAGACAAAACAATACTTCCAGGTGATGATGAAAAGAAGTTCCCATTTTTAAGAGACTAACCATATAATATACTGGCAAGGAATTCACTGTTCTCCTTCTGTTAGCCCTCTTAGTGGACCCAACAGTGGGAAAACTGTAACCGGACTGACACGTGAAGCATGCCTAACAATGTGTGTCCTACCAGTTTGGCAAGTAACATAATCACAAGCTTCCAGAGATGATTTTGAAAACAAAGCGAGGATTAGACAGGCTTAGAAATTTGCACCAAACCAAGTTTGAGTGCCAGCGGCAAAAAATACTAACTTATTTTATCAGGTTTCAAAAAAACCTGCTTGGGAAATTTACCAAAAAAATGAAAGAAAAATAAAACACATCCACACACACACGGGTCTGTTTCTATGACTTGTACTTTTTTGCTTGTAAGGTTACACTTGTGCAGTTTCTCACCTCGACTGACAGAGCTGAGGAGTGCAAATGTAGCCATGTGCAATAATTAACAGGAAAATATACTGACTTCAATAAAGGCAGACTAAAGAGGAGACAAGTAATTCCTTATCCCTGCTTACCGTGAACCTTGAAATAGTTTATACAGCAATAAATCAACGTGGCAGCCACAGATAAGCAAGTTCAATTTCACCTACCTGTCATAGATGAGCCCGTCGATTCCCTGCGCTTTCAGCTTCCTTCTGGTTTCGTGATCATTGTTGTCATCTCCCCAGCTGAACACTACCAGGCCTTTAGACTGGGCGTCTGCGATGTAGTCGAGGTGCTTTAACAGCTCCTCTGTGTGGGCGCTGATTCCCTGGAGAAAAAAAAAAGAAAGTTGTATATATTTCAGATTAAATGCAGTCCGGCTTAAAAATAACTTATATAAAGTGTGGAGGATGCAGCACTGAAGTACTCACAGTCCTTCAGACTGGAGCATTTAAGATGACTGACTGTCCACTGCACATTCATTAGCAGCAGTACTTAGAGAAAGGACGTTACACGTGTAGTATTTTTCAAAAGCTATTTATGTTTTTTAAAGCAAGTGTGGCTAAATTATAGAAAACCTGAAAAACCTGAAGGTGGACCATTGCAGTAAAAGCACGCGGTTCTGTCTCACCAGAATATTTTCACTCTGGGCGAAGCTGATGGCAATCTGAGTGGACTGGCACCGGATGTCCATCAGCTCGGGATACTTGACTGAAATTCCCTGAGTCAGGAAGAGGATGGGGTACTTGTTCTGCTTATGACGCACCCTGGAGGACAAACACAAACAGATCTCAGGCACGGCACCCATTTATAACTAAATCCTGGGAGGGCAGCATCTGTTCACGGGCTAAATCTAATAAGAGGCTAGGAATCTATCAGGCAGCTAACATTTACAATGCCACAGACTGAGCTAACTAAAGCTGCACCAACAAAGAATTATTATCCATGTTCTTTTTTCATGTACTTGTTTAAAGCAACTGGAAAAGAATCTCTTTCAACTGAATGTACACTTTACGCATCTACCCATAAGGTTTTTGTGTTTGTGGATAGCATGCAGTTTATCTCAACGGTATGCGCCCTTGTTAATCCTATTGCACTTACATGGTGCAGATATCTGGGTCAAAACAGGAGAAAACGATGCGTCTTTTTCCACCTTTCTGCAGAACATCTCTCAGAACGATGTCCAGGAAGGTATTCATGTTGAAGTAAGAAGATAAGTTGCCCTCCCATGACCCGTCCTGTCAATACAAAGCATCAACAACATCAGGCTATTTTGACAATGATACATTCGATTTACTTTTGAATTTACTTTTGAAAGCTCACCTTCATCTGGCAGATCCATTTGAGCTCAATGTTGAAGCCAACGTGTTCGGGAACATTCTGGAAGATCTGCAGCGAGGTACAGAGCAAAATCATATGTTTCAGTGTGACATTAAAAATCAGACCGAGGGGAAGAGAAGCAGGTGATGTTTTAGTGAAATGAAGTCATTTACCTGGGAGAGCGAGGGGAACGGCTGATGCTCATCGATTTCATCTTCATCGTCCTGCAGGTCTGAACAAACAAAAACAGATGACTCAACATCGCACGAGTTACCCTCAACATTCAACACAACTTGATCTGAAACAAAATTCATGCTGGCCTCTTGATCTACAGCACGCAAGGCAACAAATTACTGTTTAGAGAGCAGATTTTATGCAACAAAACACACTCCAACATGTCAATATCATTTCATAACTAAGCTATTTAACTCTTTCACCCAACGTTTTAGAAGGCAGATGTGAGGATTGAAAAAATAATATATGCGTACCTTTGTGATCGTTTACATTCATTGCAGTGACGTGCGCCAGCTGTGCAACAAAACAAAAAATCACACATCATGTTTTTTCACCAACAACTAATTATGTTGAACGCCTAGACAGATACTCGTAGAACGCATCTTCCACCGAGCCAATGACCTGTTTCACAATTTTAAAGAAAGCGATCAGTCCAAAATTTCATGAGTTCCACATCCTTCCTCTCCACCAGCATTGGAGCTAGATCTTTTTCTGCAGTCCTGCTAAAAGACTGTCAAGCAAATGATCTGACCTCTGTATCAGAGAAAGGAGGGCCATGATGTTTCTGTGTGATCAGCAGAACAGTCAATAGGATCAATTTAAAAAAACTAAAAAAAAACAACTAATTGTTTCCCCCATTTTTGTTTTAGGCAAACAGGTGGTACTATGATGAATATGACTAAACATTAGCAAAAGAGTTATTCATGTTATTCATCCAGTGACCATTTCATTGAATTCTGTTGTTGACAGACAACAGAAGCAGAGGAAAAGCACGGATCATTCATTATCTGTAAGAAATTGTGCAACACTATTGGATGTTTCTGCTGTGCAGCTTGAACTGTTAGGAAAGGTATGGCTTGGAGGCCTTTTGACTTGCTGCGAAAGAATTAGGCCAAGTTGGGTTACAACAAATGCCAATCTTAAGCAACCAGGACACACAGGTTTAACCACAACAGCATCTTTACCTTCAAAAGCTGCAGCTGGTCAAATGTCAGGTCTTTGACTGGCACCTCAATGAGCTCCAGATTCTTGTCGTTTTTCTGTTGAGTGTGGGGAAAAAAAAAATCCATGTCCAGTGTGGCATGCACTGAATGTATTGATTTTGCAGTGTTGCTTTAAATTTCTCTGACATACACGTATGCAACATTTTGGAGCCAATTACAATCTTAGTTTACCTTCTTAGTGGATATGCAGCAAGTCAAGTCGTGGTATACAATAGGTACAGCATCCTTGGAGAGGTGAACATCAAACTCTACAAACGCTACACCCTGACACAAAGACAACAAACTTAAACAGACTCACTGCCAAGGCAGCAGTATTGACTCAAGGAAAAAAATCTGCTTGGTGCCTTACATGCTTAGCAGCACTTTTAAATGAGGCTATAGTGTTTTCTCTGATTCTGTGGTGCCTGTTAAACACAGAATAAAAAAAAAAATGTTCACATGAAATGTTTCATGATGGATATTAATGGTTATATGTCATGTCTAAAATATGTAATGTATCACGTTTCAAAAACATGTTCAGTTTAAACATGTAATCTTAAGATGAACATACAGCAGCTATTTTTTTTAAGTTAGGGTGCAGGTAAATATTGTCACTCACTTGGCTGCATGGGTGCTGCCTGATCCCCTGTGACCCACATCCAAAGTACTTCCCTTTTTCCAGTACTTGGTGTATGACGAGCTCATGTCACACTGCAGTCCCTGGATGGGTCGGATTACCAGGAAATCCACTAAAATGAATAAATAAGTAAACATGTTTGTACACTTACAGCACAAACAAAAACCGGCAACCAAGTATGTAAAAGGAAACTCAAGTCGCTCTGGCAGTTATGCGGATGATATCTCATTCTGTCATCCAAAAATATTTGAGAGGAAAAAAAAAACCTTACCTCTTACTTTTCCAATGGTCTGTCTGGCGTTTCGCCCCATTATGGGAAGAGTAACTACACCGATATCCTTGCCACTCTCTAAAAATGAAGAAGAGAGGAGGCAGGCGGTGCCCACGTGTCCTGGATGGATGTCCCCCTGGACCACATGCTCACTCAGATCCTCCTGTTAACAGAAAAGCTGGATTACTACAACACTAATTAAATACACCCAGAGAAATACCAGCTGTTTTGATTTCTTGTTTTATTGTCTTTTACCATCAAATATCAGCTATACAGAATTATTAGAGGCAGTGATCCTAGGAGTGTTACCTCAAAGAACTCAAACGTGAGCTCGAGGTTATCTGGGTCCATGGTGTGGATACTGTACTCAGTCCACTGGGAAGGCTCCAGTGCGTAGCCGCACTCAGGCTGCGAGTGGCGCGACTTATAGCCGTTGGCACTAATCATACTGATTTCCAAAGTGGTGGTCATCTTGTGCCAAGATGAAGGACTGAGCTCATTTTCCTCCTCTTCCTCCTCCTCAACGCCCTCTAATGTCAACTTGATCCTGCACAAAAAGGTAAAATAAAGGGTAAAATTTTAGATAAAGTCACATTCCAAGACACATAAGGAAACTGTGCATTAAATGATAAATGTTATATCTTCAGCTATGTTGTATATAACCAAGTATGCATGACTTCTTGAACTAGGTGGCAGACTGCTAAGCTAACTATAGCACTGTAACGACCTATGTCGTGCTACTTTCTCTGGCTGGTGTTAAATTTACTCTCCGTGCAATCAATACCTGAAACGAGACTTCTTGAATTTCTTCTTAGTGATGGACACTGGAGCCTTCTTAGAAAAGTGCAGACGCAAGCGAATTTCTGTCTGACACGTCAGCCACCCAGAGTCAATGCAGCTGGTCCCATCTGCAGAAAGAGAGGACACAGATGGGAAGCATGTGATCAGACTGAACACACACTGTGTCTCATGAATGCTGACCACAGAACTGGTGATAGCTACAATATCATTAGAACTATAATGTACAGCCCCAAAAATCAACACACAGGCCGTGTTTACGCGCAGTTCGTTCGGTAATTACGCTTGTCATTGTTGTGTTGTTATTTTGTGTGTGTGTTTTTAATCCAACTTACTGTTTAATCCAAACTGTCCGTCATCAATATCCTGGTATGTTGCTGCAATAAAAGACAAGAAAATTAGAAATGGGACAGAAGGATTTCAGACACAAAAGTTGAAGTCAGATCAAACCAGAGCATTACAGAATTTTCCAAAATTGATCTGGGATTATTTTCATTGTAATTAGAGGAAAACTCAAAGTTCCTTAAGAATAATAACAAAGAAGTCAAATTTTAGTCTGCTCTGAATTTGACCTGCCTCAATTGTAAAACAGTTGACTTAGCAATAAAATTAATTTTCCCCAGAACAATATTTAACTACAACATTTAGTATGAGCAAAGCATCGATGTTACTTTAGCAGGATGCTTATAAAGCAGAAATCAAACAAAGCACTTCTTATAACGAATTCCTATTGCAGTAGTCAAAGCTTTTTAGGACTAAATCGCACACAGAAACAAGGATAAGGTGATAAGGTGCGGCCAAAAAAGAACATCAATAGTCGTGTATGCAGCATTTCTTTATATTACACTGGTTTTGAATGAACTTTGTCACACAAAGGCATGTTAACAAAGAGAGCTCTACAATAACAGGTCAGAATATCGACTGCACTGCAGTGTCGCCTCTGTGGCTAAAGATTATTCCAGCATCTGTTTCGCCAATTATTTCCCCAAGGCAAACGTACAGCGGCGAATACGCAAAAAGCTCCAGACACACAACATTCAAAGAGGAAACACTGCAGCCAGGTGGGAATGCCAATTTAGTGTTATCCAAAACAACAAACCTTCAGTGGGTGTAGCTTGAACAGACTCTAAACTGGTGTTTACAGGTAACTGTTACTTATAAGTGCTAAGACAGGGAATGGGAGGTTTATAGGGAGGGTTGAGTATGACACATTTAACCAAACCCAACCAAACTGTGCGCCGTTTCCTGTTGTTCTATACCTGTAGGGCTCATCGTGCGGGGGCGATGATGGGTCTCCCACAAATTGACTATCACTTGACAGGGACCACCTGCACTCTGCAATTCCAATGTTTGGTACAATGTTAGGCTTTTCAAATCAGATACATTGACCTACTTTTCAGTCTGGTCTCAAAGCTGCCTTTGGACCAGACTGTGAGAAAGGAATTAGAGCCAGTATAGTCACCAATCCCCAGAAAGGGCAGTTGACCACCATGTGTTGAAATCTGAAAAGTGGATTTGTTAGTGAAGGGGGGGGGGAAAGAAACATCTTCTTATGCCTGGGTAATAGTCACAACAGCAACAGCATGTATATAGCTATACATTTTTTAGATTTTACATGTGTACTATAGTGGCCAATTTAAAAAGCACCAAAAATATATCATAGCTTACATAGTAAAGTCAAGAAACCAATTTCCTATGAGCAATACTGAGCAAGAGTGAGGAAGAAAAACTCTCCTAGAAGACTCAATGTGGACGGCTGTCAAGTCACCGTCTAGTAAAGACAACTGGTTAAAACTCTGTTTATATGGCAGGTAATAAACTTTATTTTTAAATTGCATCAGCAAGTCTGAGGTTGCGCAGATGTCTCTGTAATTTGCAAAACAGCATGCCATAAAACACAGCACAAACACATTATGAAATCAGGTTGAGCCACGCTCACACAAAGAGAGCGCCAGTGCTGAAGAAAGGAAATAAAAACACACCCTAAGTTCAGGCGAGACAAAGTCACCAGTAACTGAAGCAACCCTTATACACTGTTTTCGCCCCCTCAAAGGAATTTTGATCCCTGCTCTGAGTTTGTTTTTATGCCTACAGTCACACATGATGCTTAGAGGTGCAATAAAGGCCCACTGCTAGATTAGGGAAAGCCACCTGGGTAGTTTCCTGCAGCTGGCTGCCACTCAGTACACATAAGGCTTGTACAGATAGTATCTTAACCTGGGGTCAGCTAATATGCTTTCTAATATTCATCCTCACAAATTGATAGAAAAACTGACAGGAGAACTAGCTTTATAATTTATGGTGACTGAAATATAAATGAACCTAGGGAAAAAAAAAAAAGGTTTTCCTTTTTCTGCTTTTGAGCTGCAAGATGACATCATCACATCACATTAAACACAAATTGCTAAGGTAAACTAAAAGCATTACACACACCAAAATTAACCACAAAACACCAAAACAAAAACAAGCAACGACTAGTCTAGCATCATCTGCGGATCTTTTATGATTACAAGGAAATAAATCTGTCATTTGAGGGCAATAAAATGGTAAAAAGCAGCTCACCTTGGACCCCAGAAAGAAGCCTTTAAAATAGCGGTAGCTGGTAACAACACCTTTAGGCACAGTGACTGTTGTAGTCCACCTGCACCTATGAAAAAATACATAACATACTTTTCATCACGACAAATTACAAATGACCCTTAGCGCATATTTGAAGTGAGAAAGGACACACACTGGGGGGCAAAAGTAACCTGAACATAAGTAATTACACTCTACATAAAAATAAAAGGTTTCACCTACTTATCATCACCAACAGGATGTAAAGTCACAGCTTTCTGATGGCTCCAGCTTCCCAAAGCTTCACAGCTACCAACAACTGCAAAGACCTCACCTACAGAGGGGCCAAACAAGGGTTTTTACCTGATGAACCTTATGAGAACAATCCTGCATGGCTACAAAATAAAACAAAGTAATCAGCTTTTAACTGAACGTGTTTTTGACACAAGTATCAAGTAAGGAAAAAAGACAACTTGGAGAATATAGGTTAAAGGTCATGCCAGAGCAACTGTATCAGACATACCTGGGGATGTCTCTCCCCTGATGGCCAGCGTCACTTCACAGGTCTCCATCGTTCACACGGGAACAAATAAAAGCAGGCTGCGCAAACAAGCTGAAAGATAATAAACATGTCTGACTGCGTGCAGTAATTGCAATAAATAAACATGCAGAGTACAGCACTGTTCAAAGTGATGCCACAGGCTGCTAAAATTTGCGACATTACAGTTTCGTCAAGCACTTGTGTTTGATGACAATTAAAGCTTCTGATTCTGAAAACGGTAACCTCATTTGCATCACTTATTAACATATTAATCTAGATTATGTGTGAACAGAAACTGTGGCACAAAATCATCGCCAGAACAACCTTAAAGGACACAAACACAGGCAGTAGCAGCAGCTAACCTTCTCAGTTTTGCTCTGGGTCGGCTCCTGGCACCCACGCGTCAGGAGAACCCGCGGTTAAACACACTGAGTCTATCCCACTAACAGGTATCTGTGACCGGCCGGTCGAACAACACCCATCGCTACCCAGCGAAACAAGCACCGGACTGAAAAGCCATTCTCCTCAGCGGAAAACAAAATAACGGGTGCAACTATAATCCCTGTTCCAAACTTCGCAATCTCCCTAAGTATAAAGTTCCAACTAAGTGCTGATTTACTTAGAAATATCTGTCAGACTTCAAACAATCACTATTGTTTTTGCTGATTTAACGAACATCCGGCAACATGTGCGTCAAACAAGCAGTACTAACACAGCACTTCCGGGATATGTTTTTCAAAGTAAAATCACAGACTCTACGTCAGCGAAATTAGATCCAGAACTTTGTGAACTATAGTAAAACAGCTGTTGACAAACACTGAGAGCATAAATTTAAACGGTAAACAATTTTCAGTAAAAATTAAGCACCGAAATTCTCCATAAAATGCATTAAAGGCTATAAAGTTTATGTAATGTGCTTGAAGAGAATCACACAAGAATTTTATTAAAATTCTGTAGATGATACAAAATGAAACCCCACGTTTATTAATATGCTGCTTAAATTTGCTGTGTACGTCCCTGTGCTCTGGTTGCGAGACATTTATAAGACCCACAAGGGACTTTATACTTTATGTTTACAAAAAATATTATGTGTTGGGGTTTTAAAGACTAGACAAACATTTTGATATATTAGAATTTTTATAATCAAAATTACTATAGATGACATTGAATGCACAGAGATAGCTAGATAAACTGATCAGCAATGTGTTCAGTATGATTATTTGCGTCGATATATTATTATTATTATTCATTTATTAATTTTTTTAAATATCCCAATATCCAGCACTTTAATTTGGAAGCATAGTTTTCGTTTCTCCTCTTTAGACTTCCGCTAACGTCTCGGCGAAGCCGGTTCATACCGCCCAGCTCCGGATCCGTGCCTCGTCAACTGTGCCGCATTCGCGTACTTTCAGAAAAACCGCAATTACAGGGTAGCCACACGACAAGGTCGAGCCCCGCCCATGTCGACTGCTGTAAAGTACATTGCTGATTACTGTTAGAAATTAAAACGATTTTCTCATCAGGTCAGTTTTGTTATAATTTACAGTCAAATGTGGTCAGAAATAGTAATAATAATAAAGAAGATAGTAAAATAGCGAAGGAAAGAGAAAGATTTATTCGTAAAACTGAAAGCGCTTTCAAAAGAGTTTTTAACGAGCCACATCAGCTGGCTTGCTTAAAATTTGCGGATAAATTTTTACAACACGCATAGCAAAATAAATAAATATATAAATAAACTAAAAAGAAAGAAAAAGAAAAAAGTCAGGAGTATTAACATACCATCAGCTGAAATCTATAAACCTGAACATTGTGGCTGAAAATATGACCTGTTGCGGAGAGAAGGAAGAAGTGGTCCGATTTTAAATAGGAGATGTTTGGACAATGACGTCATGAATCCGCCTTATTGACTGCTGAGGAAATACAGTTGTCCCGCAGAGGCTGGCAGTGATTTCCAAAACGAACACACACACACACACACACACTTCAGAAAAACCACACACACACACACACACACACACACAATAATGGAGTCGTGTCTTCGGAAAGTCTTTCTCCACGAAAACATGAATTGCATAACTGAACTGTTAATATGTGTTAACATAAAGTAAGTGGCTGGACGTCCTCGGGCCAAGAGCAGATGATCATTTTCCACTGTTGGCAGTCTGGGACAGGGAGTGATCAGACTATGCGGCCTTTTAAACTCACATGGTCACTCAGACTTAAATGCTCCATGGGTATTTAAAAGTTTATGGTTTTATTTCTAGAAAGCAGTTATTTTTATGATGAAAGTAAATAGTGTTGCAAGATGTCAGCATCTGAGGCCACTGCCTGCAAGTTTACTTACACAGAATTTAATGTCACTTTAGCCATACTTGTGGATCAGCACACAACCACAGCATCTGCAGCCATGTGATACATGTGATAGAATGAATACTTGAGGTTTCTGATAAATCAACAGACTCAAACAAATCTTTCATGTGTTGGTGGTGCGGATGTGCTAAATAAAACATATGGGGCTTTCCCCACCTGCTCTAAAGTGGCATCTGAATCCCAAAAGGCTTGCACAGCTGTGGAAATGGTCGACTAGTGTCACTTTCAGCACCCGGATAAAGTTTGGGCTGTGCACAAAGTAGCTATAATATAATGAAAAGAGCTCTGGTTTCCAAATTAGGCTGTAGAAGACATATTTGTGAATCGTGCCATTGAAGAATTAACTTATTAATCAATACCAAAGTTTAGCCTGTAGCTTCCTCTAGTGTTCAACTGTGAGTACTACACCATGCAACAGTTTAAAAGAAAAAAAACATCAGAAAATATGTTGTCAGAGGGAAAACTTACAAATGCAATCCTTTATCTCTGACATGCAGTGTGCCTGTAAGCATATAAGCACTATATATACATGGAAGCAGAGCAGTTTATAGACTTTTCTAAGATATTTGTGTTTAAAAGCGGACACTACAGCCTGACAGATAATCTGTATGATTCAACTTTACATTTGGTGATGAGCTGTTCCTTAAAGCAGGCTGTATCCAACTGTGGTCTGGCTTTGCTCATAAACACCAGTGGGACCCCACTGTGATGAGGCAGCAGCAGGCCTTCGAGTGAAAAGGAATTATTAGTCTGACCTGCGGAAATCCTGACAATCTCTCTGCTGGATGTATTAAGTATGAACCACTTAGAGGTACTAACTTGGATATATGGAACCCCTATCGATAGCAAAAAGGGGTTTGAGAGGGTGAGGGAGATGGGATTGAGCATCTTATAAGGACCAGAAGAAAAAGCAAAGAAAACAGAAATCATAATATATATAAAAAGACTGCCGCATAATGAATATTTCAGGCTATTTCTCGGCATTCAGCAGTCTTGTCATTAAATATCACTGTTACCAGATACTTCCCGCTGCTGTATGCTTATTCATTTACATGTGTTTTGATTTTTATGCGCGCATTTCTCTGTTATTTTTCTCTATTGATTATAAGGCAGAAGTCTTCTGACCAAAGGCTGATGCACTATCACTAGAATTATTATTAATGCTACACTGGCAGGAAAATCAATATGGATTTTAGTTTTACAATCTTGCAATATTTCATTCATTCTAAAAAAAAGTTGTAATGTGAGGCAACAAAAGGCTGGAAGGGTAAATGGCACTTAAAAGAAAAAGCTGGAGGAACATTTTGCAACTAACTAGGTTAAATGTCATCAGGTCAGTAGCATGATTGGGTATAAAAAGAACATCTTAGAGAGGCAGAGGTTCACAAATCTGCAAAAAACTGCATCTACAAGCTGTGGAACAAAGAGAGAAAGCTGAAAATCAATACTGGATACTTGTGATTTTCGGGCTCTCAGAAAGCCCTGCATTGAAAACAGGCACGACTGTGCCATGGAAATTGCTACATGGGCTCAGGAACACTTCCAGAAATTATTGTCTGGAAAAATAATTCACTGTGCTATCCACAAATGCAGGTTAAAGCTCAGACAAAGACGAAGCAATATGTGAACACAGTCCAGAAACACTGCTGTCTTCTGTCGACCAAAGCTCATTCATAACATGTGCTGAGACAAAGTGGAAAACTGTTCTGTGGTCAGATGACTTGAAATTTGAAATCCTTTTTGGAAAACATGGACTCTGCATCCTCTGGACTGCACAGCAGTAAACACGGACCTGTATAATTTTCTTTTTAAGCTGTGTTGCAACCTTGTTTTTTCTTAAAATGGTCCAGTTTTTTAACTATGATTTCTATGTTCCGTGAATGAAATGTGTGTTTAGAAGATCTGCAAATCACTGCATTCTGCTGTTATTTACATTTTACACAACATCCCAACATTTTGGAACTGGGCTTTTAATTCTGGAACTTACTTATGATGATTAACATGATCAATGAGTCTGTGACAAAGATATTGTTTCTGACTGGAAATATTACAGAAAGAAGATAAAAATATAAAGCAGTAACTTTATTGTTTAAAAAATATTATTTAAAATCTGTCAGAGTTTATGTAAAGGTAAACCAGTGTCATAATTTCTTCCACCAGTGAGCAGGAGGAAACCCTTGGAATTTATAGTCACACTGTTCCAGGAGTAATCCCCGGACCGCAGCAATACACAGCTGCGTAACAGGCTGTCTTAGAAGTAATCCTGTTAGCAGCTTTTGCTGCACAACATAAAAAATGTAGTGTTTACATAAAATAGAAGATTATTTGCCACAAATGGATTTGCTTCGCTGGACCTTAGACGGGGTTGCTTCGTCTCAGCCATCAAACACAATCCTGAAAGCTTTTCAGTGTCACAACAATCAGCATTTCTAAGCACTGATGTATGAGATATGCCTGCCGCCCAGCTCAGGAAATGAATAGGTTGTTTCCCCAAGGCCTCCAACAGCAGTCCAATGCTTAAGCTGATCTTTATTGTAGTAATATATCACACTTCGTCAGATGAGGGTATTATACCCTTTTAGTGAAAAGAAGTATAGCAGAATATGTGCAAAAACAGCTAAAAACGTTAAGTTCTTAACATTAAGAATGTGTTTGCACTTGTTTTTCTTGTAAACACATTTAATTCTCTTCAGTAATGAGCTTCAGGGTATAATTCTGTTGAGACAGAAACTATGCACAATATTTTTCTCCTGTGCAGAACAAATCAATCAATCATATATATATAGAAGAATATATATATATATATATATATATATATATATATATATATATGAATAGTTGTTAAAATTTAATTACAGCCCACAAGACAGGGAGTAAAGGAACGTCGGTCCACATGCCGTCACTGCATGCTTATTATTTACCATGTTGAAGTTTGAATTAATGAATGACTCAGCAGACTGCCAGGCTTTTGCCTGCAGTGTGGGTCCATCTACTGGTGATGAATGCACAGTCGTTTTCTATTTCTTTTTTTTTTTTCTGTGCCTCACACTGCTCTTCTAAAGCTCCATTTGCAGGCATAGTTGTGTGAGAAAATATATGCTCGACATTTGAGATCTGATCTTTCAAGAGCTACCAACAAATCTCATGAAGCAGTTCATAGCGGCGGGGCCATGTTGTAGGACGCTGATAACAGAAAGAGAAAATAAAAACAATTCCTTATGGCTGAAGTCTCAGACAGAAAAGCATGTGGTGCTGATGAATTTGAAGTCATCCTCGATGAGCAGGAATTGCAAAGTTATCATTGTTTTTATGCCACTGAAATGCAGACTGCCACTGCCAGGCTTTGACATAAAACTGTGAATTACTGAGGAGAAACTCCAAGAACACTGTGCAAGATGTAATATTCTTCGATATGTCCCCACTGAGGTACATCCAATCAAAGAAAATGTGAGATGTCTAAAGTGCAAATTACACTCAGTGGCTTGTGCTAGCGTACCATCCTGAAACAACATTAGGGTGTGCAACCAACCATTGACTAGCGGTCAAAATAGGCCTCGGGGAACACTGATGGCTCTGCAGATCAGAGCACTGCACCATATCCCACCTGCCTGTCAAAGGTGGTTAGACAAAGGAAATGAATACAGGGAGGAAGATATGACAGCATGGAAGGCAGGGAGATTGAGAAGATGTGTTATCTGTGTTTGTTTTTCGCTAAAGGAAACACAATAACAGCTCGGGGGCTGCTGCTGTGGGTTTTTAAGCAGCTGCCTGGATCAATGGGGAGATGGTGCTGTGTGATAATAAATTTATCCACAGGCTAAATTTAATTTCCTTTGAAAGAGAAGAAAGGAAAGGACATTATTCTAGTTTTCTCCGTGTGTGTGTGTGTGTGTGTGTCTGTGATCAGCTGGGAGTTATTGGAAGATTTGGGAGTAATGGTGGCACACAGAAGCGCTTTGATCACTCAGTAGTCCTCTTTTAATTGGTGTTGACAGAATCTGAGTTTTAGTTTTTTTAAATTTCTTTTTGTGCAGATTGCAAAAATCTACTTTGCACATCAAAACCAAACCCACTGCAGGTTGACGGAAACAGAGATGATTGCCCTGTGGTTTGGTTGTTTAAGATGAACATTTTTATATTTACAATCAAAAGCAAGCAGAGAGAATTACCTGAAATGTATTCTGCTGATGTCCACAGCAATACAGTACATGCATCATTCTAAAAGATATCCATCAGCCAGTGATGAACAGTCTAAACACTGGAGTCCTTTCCGTGATATTTCTTGGGAAGAAACAAGCAGTCTGAACCAAAATAAGAGGCAAATGTCATAGTTCAGTCTAGTACAGCTTGTTCAGATCTGTGTGCTGCACTCACTCCCTGGGCTTTGTGTCACTTTGTTGTCCTCTGGCTGAGATCTGTGACCCTTGTATGGGCAGAAAGGGATGTAACGAACCCAGGACTGAGATTGGAGGTGAGAGGTTATGCCAAATGGAAGATCATACACCTCATCAGTTGACAAAGTGTTGTTAGAGTCTTCAACATACACCTTTTCCCAGGCTAAGAGGCCACGTTCACGTTTAGTCCCTGAATGGTATAAAGAAGACTGTTAGTTGAGTCTGACACATCCTTTCTCTATATTTACACACAGGATTAAAAAAAAAAAAGCTCAGTGACTTTAAATGAATCTGCAATTTCCATGTATGACATTTCTGCGTGTTATGATTAGTCCTAAACTGCATATAAAAGGTGGATGTCACACATTGGTTTCTTTATTTATTAGGGCCCAAGCACTCAGTGTGAGGGCCCTATTGTATATGCTGCGTTTATTATTCGGGCAAATGAATAACCCTTTTGAGGGCCCAAACATGCTTGAATACTCATGAAATTTAGCACACATGTCAGGTCTGGTGAAAATTTACATATTTCATGGATCTCAGACATGGGCATTGCAAAATGGCCGAATAGCACTCCATATAAAATTGCAAAAGTTGAGCCGCACTGCTGTTTCCCATACATGTATGAAATCTGGTACACATATACATCCCAAGACACACAAAAAATCCTTTCTGTTTGATTCAGAGCAATACCCTAAATCCAACAGGAAGTCTGCCATTTTGAATCTATTAGACGATTCTGGAGCAGTTTTTTTTTTTTTTTGAGATTTCCAGTCATACATTTTCAGACTCCTCCTGGGGTTTTAACAGAATCAATTTCATATTTGGTCCATCTAAACTACAGACCTGGGCATTGCTAAATTGTGAAGATTTTGAGTTTTGCTGAAGGGCTTCCTGTGTGTGATAAGCGTTGATGCCCATACATCCGCATGGAAATATTTAACAATAGTCATAGCACCCCCTAGTGTCAATAGGAAATGTCATGTTGTACATTGTGGTACTGCCTCCAGCTGATTAATCAGAGCCATCAAAAACTTGACGATGAAAGCCTTAAAGACTTGGTGTTACTTTATTTTGAAATTTTTTGAAAACTGTGAGTTTTTCTCAAAGGGCGTGACCGTGGCGCCATGGCAAATTTCAATGTTTGGCCATGAAATGCAAAATGATGGCGGCACCCAGTGGTGGGAAATGAGAAGTAAGCTATAATCATCCACTGTACATTAAATTTTCATTGGTGGGCCCACGCATGATATAAAACAGCACGCCATATGATTATTGGGTATTCTCCATCGCCACCTAATGGGCATGGGATGTGTTCAGTAGCTAAATTACATGACATCCAATTAGCATCCCAGGGTTAAAACATCTGTGTAACCACATGAAGCTCCTCACCTACAGGGTGCCTGAGCTATAGTGCAGCCTGACTGCAGCACAACTCGACCGCAGTACCCCTGCAACTGCATCGAGGCGCGAGGGCCCTAACATCACTGCTTGCAGCTTTAATTGTATTTATTGACTTAGATTAAACATAAAGTCTCATTGAGATCAAATCTTGTTTGCAAGGGAGACCTGGCCAAGGTAGCCGCAATCAAAGCTATAATTTTGTCAGTCCCTGATGTAGTCTCTTGACAGGTCACAGCAGGAAAATTAGAGCTGTTACTGATATCATTAAACCATGGGCCACATTCATTCAAGCATACAGGAATGCTGAGGAGCCAGCGTGCACAAAACCAGGGCCATACAACTTGTACACTTAAATTGAATTCTGCCATGAATATTTCTATTAATTAAAAAACAAACAAACTTTATTATTCAGGAGCAGTCTCCATACCAGGAATTGTGTTGTCTAAGAAGAAACCGAGGAACCCTCCTACAAACATATGGGTGGTCAACAATATACGCAACACTTGGTCCACCTCCTTGACACCTGAGTCACACACCGATGATAAAAGAGAAAAATATCACAAAAGATTTGTGAGGTTATTTTTTTAAACACAGAAAATAGTTTATATTGATTCAGGTAAAGCTGTTGAGAGGTATTTTTTTAAATGATATTTTCTATGTTAATTTTACCTGTCTCAAGACAATTGGGATTCTTCATGATCCAGTTTGGAATGACGAGTGCAGAAAACATGGAGAAACCGAATATAAAGATATTCCGAGAAGAATTCATATCTGTGGACTGTCATATACGATGTGTCAACAAAACACCAATAGTAGCAAAAATTGGTTTGTAAATGATTGAAAAAAATGATTTAGTGTGGTCACTTACCTGTAGATTAGAAATTCCAGCAGCTCCTATGACTCCAAACATGATTGTGAACATCCCTCCAATCACAGGTATGGGGATGGTTGTGAAGATTGCTCCAATTTTTCCAAGCATTCCCATCAAAATCATGAAAATTCCACTTAGAAGAATCACTGTCCGACTCCCCACCTGTTACCACACGGAGCATCATGCGGTTCATATATTTTGTTCAGGTAATCCGGACCCACAGCGAAACTTCTTTGTGTATGAAATAGAAATTGTATCAGCCTCACTCATAAATTAGGTTTGCGTACTTGATCCTCATGTTGAAAGTAGTTAAATGGATGTTAAGCTCTGGAATGGAACATTTCATGCAATTAGTATTTATAGCATCTTACTCTGGTTATCCCGAGGGCTGCCACATTCTCACTAAATGAAGTAGTGCCATTGCCCGTGCCAAAGGCCCCTGCCAACAAAGAGCCGACTCCCTCAACACCGATGCCCCTGCTAATGGCGTGCTTGGGAGGAGGTGGTGCTCCTGACAGCCTGGCACATGCATGGTAGTCACCCACAGACTCTGCCATGGAGCATATTATTCCAGCCATAATGCCAAACACACCTGCCAGGCTGACAGTTGGTAACCCCCACTGACCTGAATAAAGAGTCAAATTGGTCACTGCTGAACACATCTTTTGGCAATGTTTTAATTCCCGGTGAACTTACCAGGATAAGTAAATGTGAACCAGGAAGCCTCACTCACGACATTGCCCTTCACATCAGTACGGGCCAGGTACCCGTATTCAGCTGGATCAGATGGCAGTACATCATAGATGGTGAGGATGTAGCAGACTAACCATGAGACTGCAATGCCCAGTAGAATCTAATCAACATCTAATGTTAGTAATAGAGTATGTTCTTGCAACATTAAAAATTGAATGAAATTTCTCAAAAACATACAGGCATTATCTGAAAGAGGAAGAACTTTGAGATGTGCAGTTTATTGATTTTGTCGTATGCAGGAACAGGGATCGCTGTGCGGCGGAGGTACTGAGAGAAAAGGATGATCAGCGCTGCAGTCCTGTGCATAAGAAAATAATAATCAAAAGGACGTGCAAACAAAAAAACAGTCTTATGTTTGAAACATACTGGTGATGCCACCATAAACAGTGAAGATAAAGCTGGCTTGTCTCATGTTGAAACTGCTAGTTTTGGCTAAATACCAAAGCACCAAAAGGCAGAATTTCCATTGTATTGTAATTTTAGACTGTGACCTCCTGGGATGGAGGGCCAGTGCTAAATCTTCAACACCATACTGGTGCTTCAGAATGGTTACATACATAGCAGAGATGCCCCAATGGCTGCCGGCCTTCGCTCCAGCTGAGTCGTACAGCGACAGGCCTATGAGTGAGACCGTTGGGGCAATGGTCAAGGGGCCAATGAAGCGCATCAGGAAGCCGATGAGGCCGGAGAAACCAACCAGGATCTGGAGGAGAGAGGCTACCATGATTGAGCCCTGCAGCTGTGGACAAGAACAAAGTGTCCAAGGACATTAGCATTAATGTCACCATGCTTTCTTTGGCTGAGTGATAGACTTTAAGGATTAATGCAACTTGTTACTTCCTGGAGGACAAACCACATGTGCTCACTGAATAAATCATGAACTCTGCAGAAGTGCACTTACGTTTTTGTTAGCATGCCTTTAAGGGAAGATTTGGATGCACAGAATTTGTGTTGGCTTACTGTTCTCATGCGGGTCTGCCACACTTCTATGAAGACAGGTGAGGAGGTATTGACCAGACTGGCATTCTTGGTCCAAGCTGGGCACTCCCAGTCTGGCATGGACAACAAGGCCATGGCAGGGGTCACCAAGGCAAACGTACCTCCCTGTAGGATGGGAAGCCTAAAAGTGTGACATAAAGAGAAATAACTCTCTCGCAGCCAAACAGACTGTTAGTTAAATCCATAGTTAGCACATGGTACTGATGCAAGCCTACAAAAGAAGACATTAAAGCTGTCAAATACAAGCTGGAAGTTTCAGCTAGTTAGTTTTTTAGTTATACAATACTGGCACAATAAGAGAAACAGTCTGTAGCTTTGTGATCTATAGTACTCACAGAAAGCCAATATTAACAATATTAAGCATAATAGCAAGCCAGCATTATTAAAGCCAAGGAGCTGGACTTGATACAAGCACCAAGTGATACTTGGAAGAATTGCTTTTTGTTTTGTTATTTCAAATAATCTCGCTAATTCAGCTGCCTTGCAAATTGAACAGGATATTGGCTTTATTTGTTATTAATTCCTGGCATGAGAGATGCAATTGGCCATAATCATTTCTTTAAATAACCTTTGTTTTGAAAAACAAAACAAAGCAAGTAATTACTAATTAATAAAAGATCTATGTCATTACTGCTGTGATCAAAATCATAAAACGCACTGGAATTTTATTGGGATAGGTTCCAGCCCCCCTATGACCCTGAACTGTATAAGGGGAAGAAAAGGGATGGATGGATGGATGGGTTTTGTGCATCCATGCTAACAGCCAAACTTCCTATCTAAACAGAGTTCATATTAACAATCAAGCCAATCTTGCCCTAAAGGATGCTAAGCAGTGTAATAACCCAGCAACACTGCTATTACCTGACACCGAAGATGACCTGCAGAAGTGTGCACAGGCCAGAGACGAAGAAAAAGTTGTTAATGAGCCGACTCTGGGTCAGGCTGTCATGCTGCAGACATAGGCCCTCCGAGAGAATGAGAGGGATAGAGATTATCCCACCAAATGCTGTCAGGTAATGCTGTACAGGAGAGGAACAATGATGAGAATGGCAAATTGCTGGCAATGATTACACTAGTACCACCATTAGTGGCACCAAGAGAGCAGAAGGAGCTATAATTATTTGGACAATGACACGTTTTTTTTTGTATTTTTGCATCAGTACACCACTATATTTTCAGAGGCTCAAAAGGAATTGGACAAACTAACATAAATATAAGGATTCTTATACTCGGATGGAAATCCTTTGCAGTCAGTGACTGCCTGAAGTTGAGACCTCATGGTCATCACCACATGCTGTGTTTCTTTCCTTGAAATGATCTGCTAGGCCTTTAATGCAGTCACCTTTAGTTGCTGCCTGTTTGTGGGTCTCTGCATTCAGATTTGTCTTCAGTAACTAATAAGCTGCTCTGTTGGATTGAGATAAATCCAAGGTTGAGATAATTTGGCCACTGAAGAATAGCCAGTTTCTTTGCCTTGAGAAACTCCTGGGTTACTTTTGCCGTATGCTTTGGATAATTATCCATTTACCCTGTAAAGCGCTGTCCGATCAGTTTGACAGCATCTGGCTTAAACTGAGCCTTGTACACTTCACAGTTCATCCTGCTGCTTCTATCAGCAGTCACATCATCAAGAAACACTACTGACCCGGTTCCAGTGGCAGCCACGCATGCCCATGTCACAACATTGCCTCCACCATATTTGACAGATTAAAAACACAAAATTGCCTGCTAATCACATCGCAGACTAAACCCACCTGAATGGCCAAAAAAATACAAAGGTACCAAGGTGGAACATCAGTCACACAGTAGGTTGGTTTATTTCTGTCTTCCTCTGCTACAGAATCGCTCCCACAAGTTTTATCTGCATTTCCTTTGAGTTGATCATTGACTTGCTCTTCCATCTGTAGTATCATTCAAGAAATAATAATAAAAAATCAATACCACAGACAAACAAGCAGAATAAATGCTGAGGAGTAAAAGGAAATGAAAAATCATTCACATTATCTCAGAAATAGCTCACTTGCAGTTTACTTGAAACAAAAGTTTAACTAAAGCCAGACCAATGCAAAGTCCTGTCTTCAATTCCTTTATATGATCAGTAAACATTACAATTCATACATGCTGAGTTATTGAAACATTTGAGTTTTTATGTGTACTTCCAGGCAGATAGTAGATACCACAGAATGTAGATACACATTGTGAAACACTGTATTTTTTTATTGTCTCATAATATGTTTAAAACAAGATACCAAAATGCCCGGAATTGCAGCAAGCTCAAATAGGTTGCACAACATTTAAGACTTTCACCCTTTACTCCCGTTGGGTTAATTAGAACAGGGTGAAGCACAGTTCTTATTCCTTAACACAGTGTGCAGTTAAAGGCAAGGTGAAAGTTTCAGAGTGCCTATTAATGTTGACTTTATTTAGAACTAACACTTAAAGATGCCTGCATTAGTATGTTTTACATGAATAAGTTATTGCACTCACATCAAATGCAAGATTGTCGAGTCCACCGTTTTCCTTCACTGAAGCCATTGAAATTCCACAAAGAAGCAGAGTTTCTAACAAGAGATGAATAGAAATGAAAATACAAGCACACACCACTAAACAGATCACATGCTGAGGTGCCAAAGGTGGATGGGGCTTGTAATGGTGTCTTACTGGCAGTGTTTGCCTTTCAGAGTTTGTCATCACATTTATGGCTCACACTGTTATGATCATCTCAGGAATAAGTTCAGCTCAATGCATCCATTTTCATTATTGTTTAACCACGTGGAATTCCAAGCACTCCTAAAAGTAGGTTAAGAGAACAAGGTAAACAAATAAGACATGAATACTGTACTTGGTCAGATCTTACCCAGTTTCTGTGAGTTATAAATTATGCAGACTTGTGTTGTCAGGATCTGATGTGACTCCCTTGTGAAGCAAAAATGTCTGCTCACTGTCAATCAGCCCTGGACTATCGGCTAGTGGGAATTTTTGCCCATTCATCTGATTTGACTTGGCTATTCCAAAACACTATTTTTATTCTTCTTTAGACCATCTGTGATAAAACAACTAGTGTGCTTAATGTCACTGTTTTTCTTTATGAACCACATTCAGTGTCAATTTAAGTTTATAAACAGAGGATTTCCAAACTTATTGCTTGATCAAAAATGGCTACCCATCCTAGCTCAGATGTTGGAAAACCGACCCAAACCATGATATTCTCACCACCATGCTTTACCATAGGATAAGATAAAGTTCATGAGGTTCCAATGCTGTGGTGCAAGTGTTTTCCTTTCTCCAAACAAAATGCTCATCATTTTAACCAAAAAGTTCTATTTCTTAGACTGATCCATCCACAAAACACTGTTCAAACCATCCTCTGGATTTTCCTAGTACTCTTTAGCAAACCTCAAACTGAGCAGCAATGTTCTTTTTGGAAAGTCGTAGCTTTCTTCTTGCAGCCCTTCCAAGCACACCACTCTTGTTCAGTAACCTCCTGATGGTGGACTCATGAAGATGAGTAATAATGGTCTTGACTTTTGCCCAATTTACACAGTCTGTTCTTTAAAAGAAGAAGGCCACCTTTTCCCATTTCATTGAATCCCATCAACTGAAAAATATTGACCTGACTCTAAGTTCACCCAAAAGTTAACTGCTACTCCAAGAGGTTCACATTTATTTGCTATTGAGAATAAATATTGGCTTGCATTGTGGCAGCATTGTGGCATGATGGCTAATACCACCCTGCAGCAGGAAGGTCCTGGGTTCAAATCCACCCCCTAGCTGTGGAATTTGCATGTTCTCCCTTTGTCTGCATAGTTTCCAAGAATTCTGGCCACCATGCCATGCATGTTAGGTTAATTGATGACTCTAAATCTGTTGTAGGCGTAAATGGTTGTCTGTCTCTCTGTGTTAATCTTCTGCAATAGATTGGAGACCCATCCAGGAGGTACCCTACCTCTTGCCCTATGACAGTTGGCATAGGCTCAATCCCAGCTGTGACCCTGAATTAGATAAACAGAAAAAAGAAATTCATGGATAATATAGGCTTGTTCTTCTAAATAGAAAAATGACCAAGTATAATATTTTTTTTTCATTTTATTTTATTTACATGGGTTCTCTTTAGCTACATTTGGGACTTCAATTATGATGGGTTGAGCATAAAAAATTAAAAGTTTCACAAACTTCAAGCCACCTTTGTCACGGTTCTGGGCCGGTGGCCCAGTGTCTTGCTTTGTGTTCAGGTCTGCGTCCTTGTCTGGTGTCAAGTCTGCGTCTCTGTTCCCCTGTGCCACTTCCTGTTTTCTTTTGACAGTCTTGTGTTCCCTGTGTTTTGTGTTTAGTTTACTTCCCCCTGTGAATTTAGGTTAATTTGGTTCACCTGTGTTCCCTCCTGTGTTCTATTCCCTCATCAGTCCTCTTGTGTATTTAAGCCCTTGATTTTCCTTTGTTCTTTGTTCGGGTCCTTGTCGTCTGTGGATGTCGGCTGGTGTTTAGTTTCGTGTTATTTCGAGTTTTGAGTTTGGTCTTGTGTAGCTGGCCCTGACCAGCCTGTTAATAAAAGAGTTAAAGCACACGTCCGCACCTGCCTGCGTCCTGCTTTGGGGTCCTCCCTGCCCTCCCAGCACCAGCCGTGACAACCTTTGTACTTGGATTAAATACCTAACTTATGTAAGTGATCATAAAGTCCACTGAGAGCGCTGATAAATTGTCAGATAGGAAAGGGATTACACCTAAACAACACTTTATATAGCACCTTAAGCAATACTTAGTGATAAAACAATGGTTGATTACAGACGGATAGATAGGTAGATAGGCGAATGGTTGGATATACACTGCTCAAAAAAATAAAGGGAACACTTAAACAACACAATGTAACTCCAAGTAAATCAAACTTCTGTGAAATCAAACTGTCCACATAGGAAGCAACACTGATTGACAATCAATTTCACATGCTGTTGTGCAAATGGAATAGACAACAGGTGGAAATTATTGGCAATTAGCAATACATACTCAATAAAGGAGTGGTTCTACAGGTGGGGACCACAGACCACTTCTCAGTACCTATGCTTTCTGGCTGATGTTTTGATCATTTTTGAATGTTGGTGGTACTTTCACATGGACTCTACAACCCACACAAGTGGCTCAGGTAGTGCAGCTCATTCAGGATGGCACATCAATGCGAGCTGTGGCAAGAATGTTTGCTGTGTCTGTCAGTGTAGTGTCCAGAGGCTGGAGGCACTACCAGGAGACGTGGAGGAGGACGTAGGAGGGCACAGTGAGGATGGTATAAGGGCCCGACGTCCACAGATGGGGGTTGTGCTCACAGCCCAACACCGTGCATGACACTTGGCATTTGCCAGAGAACACCAGGATTGGCAAATTCGCCACTTGCGCCCTGTGCTCTTCACAGATGAAAGCAGGTTCACACTGAGCACATGTGACAGACGTGACAGAGTCTGGAGACGCCGTGGAGATCCCTCAGGAGACCATCTGCCACCTCATCAGGAGCATGTCCAGGCGTTGTAGGGAGGTCATACAGGCACGTGGAGGCCACACACAATACTGAGCCTCATTTTGACTTGTTTTAAGGACATTACATCAAAGTTGGATCAGCCTGTAGTGTGTTTTTCCACTTTAATTTTGGGTGTGACTCCAAATCCAGGCCTCCATTGGTTAATAAATTTGATTTCCATTGATGATTTTTGTGTGATTTTGTTGTAAGCACATTCAACTTTGTACAGAACAAAGTATTCAATGAGAATATTTCATTCATTCAGATCTAGGATGTGTTATTTGAGTGTTCCCTTTATTTTTTTTGAGCAGTGTATTTTACCAGCAAGGAGAAAGAGATGCATCAATACACAATAGACCAGATATATTGTATTTCAGCAAAAATGCTGGCAAACTATTTTTTTAAATTTTTTTTTAAAGTATTTATTTATTTATTTGCTGATGACACAAAAATATTGTGCTCTGGTGTGAATTTGCAGCAACTTCCAATTTAAGGGGTGCACTGAATCTAAAGATTCATAGTTTTCAGATGACCAGAAGAAGCTTTTCTTTATTCATACATGGTGTGAAACTGTGGAATAGTTTAAGTATGGAATTACAGCAAAGTCCAAACATAATTCAGTTTTAAAACAAAGAGATCATTTTCAAGGCACAGGGATGTAGATGCGGTGTTTGGGTGTACGGTTGGGTGTATATAATTATACGTGTATTTTGTCTGATGGATGAACACTGAATTGTAAATTATTAAAGAGTATTAAGGTAGTAGGATCGAATACATGTAAACTTATTCCTACACCTTTTCAATCATGTAAGTGGTATGCTATACAGAGTTATATACTTTTTTCTTTGTTTTTTCTTCTGTTAACAATGTATTTTGTTTTGTTGTTTTTTTCATTTATATTTACATGTTCAAGATAAAACAATCAATCCTGAAACTTAGTGGAGAGGTGGTGCGATGAGTCACAGATGAAAGGACCCAAATGCAGGACACCAGAGAAAGATAAAAGTCTGAAATTGAAATCATCAATTCCAGACTTGGGTCTTACACCTGAAGGCAGTCAGTGAGGTGAATAACATGTGCAAAGGGTAGACAAGAGGCAAGGTTGTAAAATACCAAAACATGATGCATGTAACTTGGCATTGCAACAAGGAAATACACAAGAAAACCTGAGGAAATTAATTTGAAATAGAAATAAACTTGAGGTTAGGAAGGCGTGGCTGCAATGAGTATAAAATTAATCTGGCAAATTAGAATATGAGGGGGTATATTCACAATAAAAAACCCTGGTAATTGGTAGCAGATCCTTTGCATGTTTAGTGTGGGGACACTTCATCCAGCTGGGAGAGGGAGGCTAATGTGCCACTGCCATAAGTGGGTGTGGTTGTTTGGCAGCAAAATTTTCAGGTATGTGTTAAATGTCAAAGTAGCACCCACTTGGATGGCAGTACCCAATGTTTCTTAGTAGAACATTAACCAGAGGAAATTTTTCACATTACTGTTGGAGGCTTTAACGCTGAGATCAGATTATACTAAGGTCAATGATTGTCTAACTCAGTGTTTCTAAAACCCTGGGGCGCCCCACCTGTCAGGGTCATGACAGGTGGGGCACGAATCGCCTGGGGTAAAGTCAGGCGTGAAAAATTTTCATCTGGCAAAGTGGGGCATGATGGAGAAATTTGAGAACCACTGTTCTAACTAAACACCTGATGCAGAAAACAGATGGTAAAGTTTTAAAAAAGGTAGAAAGACGCAGCATTAATATGGTAAGATAGGATATTAGCCTTGGGGGAAGGACTGTGCTCTTTTAGTGTCTCAGTTGGTCTAGTGTTTACAGAATAGTTTGCTTTCTTCTTACTAAATTTCATGTTGAGCTCAGAGATAATGCTGACAGATTCTGTTTGATGGTTCATGGCTTGCATGTGGCGCTTGCTCCACACTATTACAAGTCGTTGACAGAACAAAACTGGGAAGATTGTTAGATAAAAAGATTTAGGCCAGCAAGGACTTGGAGCACTCTTTGTCACAAAGCAGTGAAGAGAATGTGAGGACTGATTAATGTGTTGAGTCAAGCATAGCAATATATATTTGAGAAATTATCAGATGAAAACACATCCCACGGTCCAGTTATATAACAGAAATTATCATATTAATTGTAGAACATAAAGAGGGTCAGTTGTAGTGCTGTGTTTTGTCTCTTGCCTATGGGTATCTGAGGGGTATTTGGTATGAGGTCATAGCAACCCGGACAGTAATGACACTAGCAGAAAGCATAACTACATGATACATCCAGGTCCACCTCAAAGTCAATAGCTGATCAGTTAGCAGCAGCACAAGCAAGATATTTCTTTTCATACCATTGCTAATATCTACATTTGCACTTGCAAAGTACTGTTGGGCTCCACGATTAAAGAGTCATTTATACTCTGAATTACTCTTCGGACACCATGCTTTAATGTCATTGGGTGCAATCCAGCAAATCATTAACTCCCTGCAGCATTTTCATATGTAGTGCCTCTTTATCATTTTGTTCTATTACCAGGCAGATGAATTTTTCATGTTCTAAGATCAGAAAAGCATTTCAGCCAATCTGTGAGGAAAGAGCAAGTAAAAGGTGAGCTATTTGATCATTAAAACGCTGAAGTACATTCTGTAATGTGTTTTGTTACATCTATTTAATTGCAAAAAAATAAAAATTAATACTTGCAGCACCGTGCTGAGAAAACACTGCTTCACAACCTTTTCACCCCCTTCTGAAAATGCCACAAATCAACAGCACGATGCTGTGCTGTGTAATGTTTCCTTCTTTAAAATGTGACAGCTGTAGTGATGCATCTACGTTAGGTTCACTCATCAGTTAGCAGTGGTGTGACGGAGACTCGTGTTCACATTCATTCATGCACATTGGCTCATACATTAACACAACAGCACAGACTCATTTTGACATGTTCTGGAAGGAAAAGGTTGGATGCAGAAATGTAAACACATGGGTTGGAAACAGCAAAGAAAATCCAGTTAGCTGACTTCATGTCATATTTATTGATGCAGCAACAAGGGTCTCTCAATGAGCCTGGGGGAACACATAAAGAATGCACATCCTCTTGGAAACACTGTAGCAACATATGTCACCATGGCTGCATTGTACAGCATCAGACTTATTTTCTTTCTTATATTATTTTTTTTCTTTCATAACTGGCCAAAAAACATTTTTTGGACATCTTAACAACCCAGAGTACAAAGTAAACTTTAAACCAGGCGTAAACAGGTGGAAATTGGTTTTCAAAAGAACTTTTATAGTCAGTAGGGAGGCTACAGCAGATAACAGTTATCATAAAGTTCACGTTATTATTTTAACCCCTTTCTATCATTTCTCATATATCTTTGCGGTCGTGATAAGGAGCAGTGACTCATTCATGTCTTCCACAGATAAGCTTGTAGAGACTGAGGACGTCAAACATGCTGCGTTTCTACCTGAACAAAATCAGATTAATGGCTGCTTTTCTCGTGAAGCATATATTTTAAAATCGCAGAGTTTTTCAAAGTAAACAAGTGACAGGACCACTCTATTCAAAAGTGGGCTTAGGATGAGAAAAGGAAAAATACAACAGTGTGAGCCCTCTTGTAGTGAGGCAAACTGATTCAAAAAAACATTTCATTTTGATAATTGGGGTTTCATTTTGAAAAGTGGAATACATTTTTTTTAATTAAATAGTCATAAATAATGACATAAATTAAGAATGCATAAATTCATGTAAAAAAAATAATTATATAAATAAAATTACTGGTGTCACTGTATAAGCACCAGCCAGCTTGACTTCCCAAAAGGCTTCTTTTGAGCAAGTGAGATGTACTTTCAAGTTTTCCTTACTTAAGCCTATGAAAAGATTTTTTAAAATCCCAACTCTCTTTACTTATCTTTCTTGTCTATGCTTAACCTAATCAAGCAACTCAATGCATTTAAGCATGGAGACATTGTCAAGATGACCTGCTAAAGTTTAAAGTGAGCATCGGAATGGAGAAGAAAGATGATTAAAGTGACTTTGAATGTGGCATGGTTGTTGGGGCCAGACGGGTTGGTCGGAGTAGTTCAGAAGCTGCTGATCTACTCGTATTTTCCAGCACAACCATCTGTGGAGTTTACAGAGAATGGTCATAAAAAGGGAACATATCCAGTGAGCGGCGGTTCTCTGGGTGAAAATGCCTTATGGATGTCAAAGGTCAGAGGAGAATGAGCTGATAGAAAGGTAACAGTAACTCAAATAACCACTCATAACCAAGCTATGCAGAAAAGCATCTCTGAATGCACAGTATATTGAACCTTGAAGCAGATGGACTACAGCAGCAGAACACCACACAGACTGCTACCCCTGTCAGCTAAGAACAGGAAACTGAGGCTGCATTTTGCAGGGGCTCACTGTTATTGAACAATAGAAAATTAGAAAAAAGTTGTCTGATACGTCTCGTTTTCTGCTACAGCATTTGGATAGCAGTGTGAAAATTTGGCGCAAACAACATGGAAGCATGGCTCCATCTTGCCTTGTCAGTGGTTCAGGGTGCTGGTGGGGGGTGTTTTCTTGGCATACTTTGGGCCCCATAGTACCAACTGCGCATCGTTTAAAGTCTACAGTCTACCTGAGTATTGCTGCTCACCATACCAACATTTTATTACCACAGTGCACACATGTTCAACTTTCAGCAGGATAACACACCATGTCACAAAGCTCAGATCATCTCAAACTGGTTTCTTGAACGTGACAGTGAGTTGACTGTACTTAAATGGCCAGATCTCAGTCCAATAGAGCACATCATGGCTGTACAACCACCACATCTGCAGCAACTGTGTGATGCTATCATGTCAATATGACCCCAGATCTCTGAGGAATGTTTGCAGCCCCCTGCTGAATCTGTGCAATAAAGAATTAGGGCAACGACAGTCTCCGATTGTTGTGTTTTTCACATTTGGGTGTTTTTGTAAGAGAACACTAATAGAAATTCATCAGCAACTTAACAAGACAACAAGCAAACAATATTACTGATGTGCTTTGAATATTTAGTGATCAGTTTACACAACAAGCATTGTGTGCTGTTTGCCTCCTTATCAAATAAGCAGAACAAGTTCAGCAGATGTCCAGCTGGAATTCAGTGCTAATGGGTCAGACTAGGCAAATAATGATCACAAAATAATTTTGCTTTGAGTGGCGCATGTGGATAAAATACAGATTATAAGTATTATTTATTATTTTATTGTCCTGAAGAGCACACTGATGTGAGCTGCAGTTGGTGCAGTGCAACCTCCTATTTGAATACAGCACAAAGGTTACCTTTCAAACGAAAAGGCCCCACCAAATGCAATCAAGAAGTTGCCCCTAGGCTTCTTCTGTAGCCAATCTAACATACTGATGCTTTACACTTATTGACAAGCCTTAAACCTTTGAACCTGAGGCAGAATTTAGACAAAATAATCAAATTTCTTGTTCATTGCTGTCTCAGTCCTGACTCAGACCACTTGATGTTGTCACTCCTGTGAAGTCTGCTAAACATTAGTGTCAATTCAACAAAAGGGCTGAAGGTCAAAGCAGTAAAGATGCTTTAGCGTAGAATCAGCCAGCTTTCATATCAGTTCAGCATAGTTGTTGAAGTGGTGAATTGCTCTTCCCTAACTTTTTTTTATTTAAAGTTACTGCTTTACTGCACAGGGGGAAAAAATTACATAACTTAGTTACTGACATATTTTAAAACCTTCCTAGTGAGCCTAAGGAGATAAAGCCTTTCCTGTAGATATTTTCTAAGTAGTTTTCAGGTGCTTAATCCATGGTTGAAGTCCCAACTGTGCAAAATGCTATATAATATTCCCTGCTCAGGACACAGAGTGCCAAACAAACTGCTGAAATCCACTGAAATGATTACCTGTAAATTGTAGTTCTTCAGTACACTGTGTTTTAGCTGCCTTTCCTCAGCTGCAGTTAGTGGGGATAAAAATCAATGACATGGCAAAGCTGTGCTATTTTGTGTTTTATAGGGGATTTTTAAAGAGTCTCTCGAAGTCGAAATAGACACACACCTGTCTGTGCAGTCACTGTAGTGTAGCAATAAAATGTGCATTTAGATTTACTGCTGAGCAAGCACCATCCCCAATGAACCTTTTTCTTTTTCCAAAAAAAAATGTGATTTCTGCTTTAATTTGCTTCTCCCATGAAGAACAAACGGACTTAGACTGTGAAAAGCTGTTGTCCCTCTCATGAGCTCTTTCATGTGGCATATTGGCGTGATGTTATGAAACAACAAAGGCAGAAACTACAGCAAGCCAGCAACAAAAGGTAGCTGAGAGAAAGCGAGAGAGGAATGATGGGTAAGCTGGAGGGCTTTTTTAAAAATTTCCCTTAGCAAAAATATGTGGTCTGAGAAAATTTATGTAGGAGCAAATACAAATACATGCATCTATGCTATACTCTTTCATCGTCAACCTGGACTCACACTTTAATAAATGTTTTGATGGCCAGCCCCTGTGGAACATTTGCCTCTGTCTCTTCATCACAGTTATTCATCTGATTTATGTAACAGCCACAGTTTGCATTAACACAGCTAAATCAATACTCATTATTAAAACCCAGGAGAGGAGAACATATGCAGCAGGATCACATTAAATGTTAATTCACTGCAGAGTTTCAGTACAAAGGGTTTGTAAATTTGTTGAGATGTGTAGCTGTCAATTATTTGTGTTTTGGGGGTTTAAAAAAAGTTTACTGGCCTTTTACCTGCTACAGCATTTTTTGTTCACCATAAGTTCTCAATAAAGATCTTCTTATTTTACTACCAGCCTTGAGTGTCATGCTGTCAGCAGCTGGGTCCACATAAAAACTTTCATTAGCTTTTGTAAGCAACTTGACAATCTGTTCGAACCTCTCTTGGACTGCCTGAGATGTTTTGCTTTCTCTGCTGAGCGCAGCGATGACATTGTTTCCTCGATAACTATGTAATTTTCATTAACACATTTCAGCAAACAGCCTTATAACCACATTAAAACGAGCAGGTCCTGCACCACAATAAGTGCTCCTAATATTATTCAGATAAAGCACAAACATTTTGGCTGGCTATATGAGATTTCTTTCATGAGAGGTGGGTTATGTAGTTAGCATGATAATATGGATGTACAAAAGTGCAATAATGCAAACACACAGTGACCTCACCGTGTAGTGTAAATGACTCGGTGACCTTTATTCTTATCAAAACTACATTTTCTTTTGTTCCAAACCTTGAATATTAATAGACTGGCCTGTTCTCCTGCGTTAAATTTATTCACATTCATATTCTTTTTCAAGTTGCACTCGTTAACTTTAACACCTTGAAGACTTCATTAGAATTTTCACCTTTACTAAAATGAAAAAAAAATAAATCCAAAAACAGTTTGCATTAATAAAAAATTACTCATGGGTGGTGCCAGTTACACAGTTCTTTGAGTATGCATCTCACACTCACATAAGCTCCCACTTCTCAACCCTGAAAGAGGACATTCAGCTTTATTTTCACCTCAGGTTATGTCTGTGATAATCAGCTAAGAAGCTGAATTCTGTTATAGCAGAAAAACAGTTACCAAAACAGAACAATTTGCGATGGGCATCCAGTAGAGTATTATTATATTATACTATAATAATAAGCCCGCACCTGCATGGCTGCTAATTAGGATAATTCAGATCCAGCATAACACAATAAATCAGAGCTAAATCCCCTTTATAGGCCATTTCATCCTTGCACAGGCCTTTTGGACCCCATTGAGTGTTGTATTGAGAAAGCACCCTGATGCTACAATGAAGATGCTAATAACATTACAGTTTGGGATAAAGGGAGATATGACGCAGTCTGATGAGTGGATAAACAACCAAGCTGCTCTGTAATGACACCTGCATGGGTCATTTGGAGCTTCATTTCCATTCTTTACTGCTTATTTTTTTCAGTTGTCTCTCGCTACTTCACCCGATAATATGCTTGGTCATGTTTGCTGAGTATCTACCCACAAGAGCACCAGAAGCCTTGGAAGTTCCAGGCTTATTATTAATCTTTTCAGACACTATCCCCCAGTCAAAATATGTTTCCTGCTCTGTAACCTAAATTTGATGCTCTACATTGAAGCAGATCCCTACCTCATCATGACTAAAAGTGTCCACAACCATAGTGACAGCTCTTTGAGGCTGTATTTAAGAATAGTGGTGATTTCAGATCAGGATAATGATAAGGATAATTAGCACAAAGTATAGTATGGCTGAAGGAAATGGCATGTGAGCTATGCCAAATATGAAACCAAAGGGGATGGAGGAAGCTCTCCCTCCACTAACCCCCATCATGTAGAGTATAGTTTTCTTTCATGATTAATTAGTGAGTTGAGCTCTACCAGACACCCTGTTTTTGGTTTTCTTGTTCACTAGTTTAGTTGATTTAATGTTAGCTTAGGGTAGAACACAATGACCCACTTTTTTTGGTTGATTCAAAGCCTTTTTCATTTTGATGTTGGTTTCAGCAGGGGCTCTTAAGTGTGTTTGGATAAGAGTGTTTTTTGGGGGGAGGGGGTATTGTGAGACTTCTTTGAATAGTCCAGTGGCATTTAAAATGTTAAATTTAGATTTAGGATTTAGAATTTAGATTTAGGGACTCATAATTTGGGGGCTTGTCCGGGATTTGGAACCAGGACCTCTCATAAGCTAACATTTGTTATTAGGCACAAAGTACAGTTCTAGTTGATGGATATGGCATGTCTTTTGCACCAGGCATTGGCATTAACATGCACATCAAAAGTCATGGAACTCTGGCCATTGAAACATTTCAGGTCCACAAATGAACACCTTGTAACGGTTAGTAGCTTTATCCTCTTGGGGTATTTTCTTTTTCCTGCTCTCAGTGGAGACGGATGCATTTTTCTCTTCTCCCAACCTTCCCTATCTACGCCTGCTTTTTGCTGCTTTGCTGCTTAGAGCATCCCTTTACATATCCCCGAACTGGAATTTAAATTATGGATCTGGTCAGCTGGTATCTCAACACTATTGATGATCAAATTCTCATCGCAAGGAGACTGGGAGAAGGGGAACCCTCTTTCCTCTGGCCTGACTACATAACCGGCTTGCTATGGTATGGATTCCCGTGGGGATGGAAGATAACGCTCCTGGCTGTACTGTGTGGGCGTGGCATATATATTGATACCAGGATTTTTCCCGAATTGGACCTGGGGATACCTGGTTTCTGGGCAGCTGTTCGGGCCATGGAAAGGCTGCCTATGAGGGATGTAGAAACAATAAAAAGTCAATCAGACTCAGTAGAGCTGAATCGAAGTGGATTACATCTGGAGGAGTGTTGAAGTGTCTGTTTCTGCGTGGAGGAGTAGAACTAAATTCGGATGATTGGATTTCTGAGAGGTAACCAGAAAACTGAAGGGTCTGTCAGCAAATAGTTATGACAGCCTCTACCCAAACAATTGTAGCATCTGGAATTTGGCTCCCAGATGGCCTTGAATGGCTGTCTATCTAAAGTGTCTCTTGGAGATGTTATGTAAACAGATGCTCTTCACCCCCGCCCCATGCTGTGACCTGTATGAACTGGTATCCTGGCAACCAAGGCTGACTATACCATCTTATTATGAACATTATCATGAACTGCTAGTGGAGGAAGCTTGGAGGAAGCTGGCTTGCCATCACAGTATCCCAGCTCGTCTCCGCTGGCAGCCCCTCCCCTACCCACCCTAGTGCTCTCCAGGCTTTAAATGTGATACTGCTTTGATGAGGTGTTTTTTGGAACCTCGTAAGGTGTTCATAATGAACACAGTATGAGATGATTTTTTTGAACCTAACTATCCTAATGTATCTCTCTCTGTTTTCCTGCTAAAGGTAGCGCTGGTAAAACGGCTGCATGACCTCAGAAACCTGTCTCCCCTGTTTGTGTTTGTTTCTGTGTTTGTATTTCTTGGATGGGTGTTCTGTTAACTGTAATTTCCCCATTGTGGGACTAATAAAGGTATTCATTCATTCATTCATTCATTTAGAGTACCATCTCCCAGGCAACATGGGGAGCTACCAAAATTTTGTCAATGGTGTAATTCTTGCAAATCTAAAAACAGAAACACCAGAGGCGATAAGTAGTGAGAACTTCAGGTCTTTAGTAAATCAGACTGTGCTGATGAACTAATAATAAGATGCTCCTGCACAACAAAATATCAGAAAACAATGGTGCATTGACCAGAGGGATATTAGCAAAAGCATATTTGGCCACCAATGACTGTACACAGACTCCCCTATTGTTCTTGGACTGTCATCAAAGTCTCACAATAGGTTCGAGCCAAACACAGAGCTTGTCCCTACTAAAGATCAAAGCATGGTCAAGGCTTTCATGCAGCCCACTGCATTGTGTTTATCATGAGCCACTTAGCTTTTTGTTCATTCATGTAAATAGAGATGATGAAAGATGTGGTGCTGCTGCAGACGAGCTAATCTGAGTTGTGCTCCGAGAGACCAGCAGAGCACTCTTAGCTTCTCCTCTCAAATCCCCTGTAAGCTCCTACAGTATATCTTCGTGGCTCACTGAAATATTAATCAGGCCTGGAGCAAAACCGGTAAAGCCACAAAATCACATACACAGGACCATATGTGAATGAACATGTACACGCACACACACACACACAAACACACACACACACACGCACGCACACACGCACTCGCACGCACACACACACACACACACACACACACACACACACTGTTCAGAGCATGGAACCTGTATAATTTAGTGGCTCAATGCTTTTGATATCTAGTGGCTGCATGGCTCATTGTGGAATACTGAGCCTCAGACATAACTTCCTCCCCTGAGACAACAGAGGAAACTGCAGAGCCCTGCTACCCTACTGCTGTTCACTGAACACAAAGCATACACACTTGAAAATAGTCTGCCTATATTTCACACCAAAGAATCAGCTTGTATTGCTTATATGTGCAATATACCATCTGGCATTACAGTTTTATGTTCTTAACAGTAATTAATCCAGTCACCCCAGTGGAGGCTATGAGGAGTAACAAACAGAGATGTCAATAACCAGATCATGTAGGCATGACGAGCACAGAGAAGAAGAGCAGATTTGTGGAAGGCAATATTCCCATTTAGCTTGCAGTGGCTGCAGTTTCTGGACTTATGGTTTTCAAGACATGATTGAATTTGAATGTATTTTGTGGCATATAAAGGTCAGTGCTTCTCATCCTATATATATATATATATATATATATATATATATATATATATATATATATATATATATATATATATATATATATATATATATATATATATATATATATATAAATATAGTGCACAGAAAATTTAAGGAACACTTTGAAAACACATCAGATCTCACTGGGGGGAAAATCTTACTGCATATCTACACTGATATGGACTGGGTAATGTGTTAGGAATGAAAGGATGCCACATCCTTTGATGGAAATGAAAGTGATCAACCGACAGAGGGCTGAATTCAAAAACACCCTGAAAATCAAAGTGAAAAAATGATGCAGCAGTCTAGTCTATTTTTGTACTACATGGTATTCAGTAGTTTGTATGTCCCCCATGTGCTTGTATGCATGCCTGACAACATTGGAGCATGCTCCTAATGAGACGATGGAAGGTGTCCTGGGGGATCTCCTCCCAGAGCCGGGACTGGGGTCCAGATCTGCCACTGAGCCAGTCTGAGGTGCAACCTGGCAGTGTCAGATGGACTGAATCATAATGTCCCAGGTGTTCTATTGGATTAAGGTCATGCGAGAGTAGGAGTCAGGCAGTGGTATCAATTCCTTCATCCTGCAGGAACTGCCTGCATAATGTTGTCACATGAGGCCGGGCATTGTCGTCCACCAGGAGGAACCCAGGACTCACTGCAACAGTGTAGGGTCTGACAATGGGTCCAAAGATTTCATCCTGATACCTAATGGCAGCCAGGGTGCTGTTGCGTAGCCTGTAGAAGTCTGTGCGTCCCTCTATTGATGCCTCCACAGACCATCACCAACCCGGTCATGCTGAACAATGTTACAGGGAGCATAATGTTCTCCACAGCTTCTCCAGGCTCTTTCACATCTGTCACATGTGCTCAGGGTGAACCTGGTATAAGATAAAGCTACTACTCAAGAGGAGGCAAAGAGAAGCTCACAGCAGAGATCACTTATACCACAGGAGGTAAGACAAAACAAAACAAAATAAAACCACACAACAACAACAAAAAAGCTGCATTCGCGATAGCAAAAAAGGGCTTCATGCCCCCCAAAAACATGAATTCCTGCCTGCTACTGTACTGGTGACCAGCAGGATTCAGGCGATTTGAAAATACACAAAGGTCTGTTCAAATGAAAGAATGTAATCTGATGAAAAATTGAACTCACTCTGCAACTGTTTTTCTAAACTATCTGTGCCTCCTTTAGCTGACCCAGTAAAACCATGAAGCACATCCCTTCACCACACTAATTCGCTAGGGGAAAAAACAACCCGTCTCAGTAGGAAAATCTTTAGTCTGCACGGTGAGGCTGGGATTTAGCCATCAGAACTGCAGAGCACCAATTTAAATGCATTTGTGCAAATGCACATCAAGAACCACCCCTTCTGAGCATATCCCCAAAACATAAAGGAAAATATAAACATCTAAACAGTATATTCTTAAGCAGTAACTCATTTGCCTTGCTTTGAATCTATTGTTTCCTTCCTCGCAGCAGTTCTTCTCCTAGCTTGTTTGCCCCCCCTTTCTTATTTGTTCTCCCTGCACCAGCATTTTATGAGTGCTGCAGGAATCACACCAAGACCCACATGACTGCAGCCTCTTACAGCAAACAAAGTTATAATATTCCTATTAAAAAGAGAACTAGAGCCTATAGAGACCTCTCTATCTTGTCACACTTTGAAGCACAAAAACAAATTCAGGAGGCGATGGCATGGTGATTAGTACTTCAGCGCTGCAGCTACAAGGATGACAGGGGAATATTTAACTTAAATGACCAATTATCCAACTCCAATCCAATCCAACTTTATTTATAGAGACCTTAAAAAAGACAACAAAGTTGAACAAAGTTTTCCCAGATAACAGACAGCAATACAATACAACACAAAAAATAAACACAAAAACTAATAATATTTTCTCGAAGCAGGCATGTGGATATTTATGATCATTTACCCCTGATTTCTATTCCAAATGTGATGTTACAACAGGAAATGGTAGTAATTTTGATGTAAATGTGTGTTTTTCAGGAGAAAGAGCTACAAAACCTGGCGGCAATGGATATGGAGTTGCAGAAAATTGCAGCCAAGTTGCACGACAACACTGCATAACTGAAAACATTTCAAAACCATCAGTGAATAAAAGTTGCAGTCTTATTGTATGTCTGCCAGTTTAGTGTGCCTGCAGTGTTAAAATAGAAAAAAAAAATGAAACAAACCCTGAAGCCTTGCCAAAGCTTTTTAATTGACTTGTTTTTGTGATAGTTTGATGTTATCAAATTAAACAGCATGGGAATGGCTTGTTTATAGTCAGAGAAATGTAAAAATAACATATATATGAGATAATAGTTATTCAAATGTGTTCGGCAGAGTTTGTTCTGATTGCACTCAATAAACAGTTATTCTGGGACCAAATCAATGTCTCTTGTTTATTTCTTGAAAAACAACTTGGTCACATATTGTTTTTTAGTACTGCTTTTTAATAATGTGTAGGTACAAATGTAGCCTACAGTGAAGCTGCATCAGCAACTACATAATAAAACAAAGGGCACTTTCTGCAGGGATAGTAAAATAAAATAAAAGTTATAACCTAGGAGCTTTTACACCTGGCCTCAAGACAAAAAACACCAAACCTGTTACTGTCAACACAGAAACTATAAACTGGCTAACAGTTTACTTCTCATCTCCACTGATGTGAGTACACACGACAGGAGAAAGTGTTCCGATGAATGCAAACCAGACACTCAGTCTTCCTTACTACTGATGTGTCAGATCAGTTCAACAGAAACAGAAGTTAGTGCTGGAGGAAAAAAAATCCCTACAGGCCACTGGGAATGCACCCTTAAATGATTTGATGCTTCTGCATTTGTTTATCCCTCAGTGTCTTTCAGTTTCTGTCTCTCTTTGAACAGCACAGGGCACCAGTGGGGGACCTGCCAATTCTGGTATTTTATGGCAAATGCCAGTTGGGCTCTACGGTGCCATGCAGTGACCACAGGGCCCGATAGAGGACGTCTGGCCCTCAGACCACCCTCATGAAGTCTTATTCTGATTGTTTAGGTCAGAGACATTCACGAATCTTACAGTGTCCTGCTGGAGGTCATTTTGCAGGGCTCTGGCAGTGCTCATCCTGTTCCTCCTTACACAAAGGAGCAGATACTGTTGCTGCTGACGGGTTAACCCATTACAGGGCATTCACTGAAATACTTTGAAATTCATAATTTTCAGCCGGAAACATTTTAAACTGTAGGCATCTGATATTTTCAAAAGTTCTCAAACAGTTCAGTTTTGATTTGATTAGTTGTCAGAGTTTGTTGTTTTCCCCTGGTGTCTGAAGGAACCTTATGCACTGAGACAGAAACAAACTGCTGTACTAAGAGGTAAAAAGCATGCAGTGTCAAAAAGAAGATGCCAACAGTTGTCAGTTTTAATATCCTTGGCCATGCTGAGGCCACCTTACTACGTTTGAGCTCTGTCACTGCATGTGTCAGCTCATCCCAATCCAGCATTTGCCATAAAGACAGCAGTAGTCAAAGATTATCCCACTGTTTATGCACAGCCTAGTTTCACACAGATTCGGGAATGGAAAGAAAATCTCTTTACACTTATACACACATACACACACGCAAATGTAATTGTACTTGTCAGTGCAGCGCAGTGGGTAAATGTTAATGCTTCTCTGCAACAGTCACATAACGCACCTGATCAGAGTCACAGTGCATCTGCAGCTAGAAAGATCACTGAACAATGAGAAAAGGGTGATAAATTGATATAAAAAACAAAACAAAAAACAAAGCTCTACACACTCTTTTCTTACACGCACACCACGTCAGGATTAAGCACAACAACTAATGATGCAGATCGCCAATCAAGCTTCCTCTACTGGTGCTGGAGCCTCACTAGCTCCCAAGGGGGAAACTAGATGGTGAGTGCTGAAGGCTGGATGAATCACTGGTGAAATTTGGGCACAATTCGAATTCTCTTTATGCACACGAATGCCGTTTGGACAAACATAAGGGAGGAAAGGCAATATTTGAAAATAGGGAGCAATTATGTAACTTCAACCAGAAACCACAAGACAAAGATATTTTTAAGTGAATTAGCCACCAGGCGTAACCTGCAATAAATATATATGGATACATATTTTTTTACAAGAAGGACACAAACCCTAGCAGCAAAAACATTCTAGGCTGAAGAAACTTCTCCCGGACACTGAGAATGACAAAGTAGTATTCTAGGGCTGAGTATCACGTTGCATAAGCTCTCCGTGGTGGTGTCGTGTTTACCCGCTGTACCAGCAGCAGCGGGGCAAAACAGACACGCCGCATGAACTCTAATTCCTGCGTTACGTTAACCCGTTTAAAACGCGTTGCCTGAATGTGTCACACTAACCGGATTACAAATTCACTTTCAGGTAAATGTCGAAATTATGCGTGCGTGAAATTCCGATCAAGAACCATCTTTCTTTGCAGGTCGAATGATTCATGGCATCAACTGAGCCTAAGGGTCTTCCGCCTCTCCAGCCCACTCCTCTCTTTTATTTGAGGCGCTCCTCTGCTGCAGCCCTCAGAGCAGCAGGCGCCCAGTCAGCGCAGCTCTCTCCTGCCTTCGCGGAGGGACGAGAGCTACAGCTTTGTCACGTTTTCCCGGATTTACACTCAGCTCGCCAAGATGAGACTGGTTTTGGTCGTGTTAGCGGTTGCGGCTCTGTCTGACAGGTAGGTGAAAGAGTTATGCTTTTCTTTTTTTTTTTCCTTATGCTAAGCGCTGTGCTATAAGTTAGTTCAGCACCATGGACAGAGACGCCATCGACTCAGCTTTAATAGAAGCAAACTGTTCAACATACATCCTTTTTTCCATGCAGGAAATCTTGCGCTTCCAGTTGGGAAAGAAGAACAGAGACAGGATGTGGTATGTTTTTAGACTGTTTTTGTATTTTTAATCAAAGAATTTCTGTGCAAAGAACTGCATATTTAGTTTATCTGAATTTTGCAGGTAACACGTTGTTTGGTTGAAGTCCTGTCCAAAGCTCTCTCCAAACCGGACTCTCAGTTGGATCAGCAATGCAAAGACATCATCCAAGCAGGTCTGTAGCACAAAAGATCTGTTATATTATTCCAGACATGTTTTTTTGTGTGTGTTCAGTTTTAATAAGAAAGACTGCTGTTTGTTGATGCTACACCAGGGTGGTAGAGAGAAGCTCAAAGCTTTAAACAGATGTAAAATCAACTAATGGTTTACATAATAAAAAAGAATGATCGCAGTTTTAATGTCACTTCTCTCAAAAAAAGAAGTGCTTATTTCTAAATTAACACAAATAATGATTAATGTTATCTAAAAGTTGAAATTCTGCTCCAAATTCATCATAACTAGCACTTGTGTGGATCTTTATAGATCTGTTTTATATTTTTGTTCTGTCACAGGTATTAAACATGAAGACAAAAAAAGTGGGGATGGCTTAGTAACTCAAGAAGAGATAGTCAAAGTTCATGCAGAGCCAGTGACAAAGGCAGCAGATGTGACATTTGAATGACA